>APFE031284757.1:124920-137983 GCA_000404065.3 Pinus taeda
GAAAACTATTGAGACTAATAAGTTGATTTTTACTTAATGACTTTGTAAATTTTTATTACATTATGTTGTTATATATTGACTCACTGAAATTGGATTGCCAGATCAATACATTGAGATTACCTAAATTTTAGTTACATTACTTTAACAAAACTAAAACAAAAGTGTTTTGTTATTAAAGGAAATAGTTGCCAAGAAATAGTTACTCTCCGTGAGAAAGGCAATATAGAGAGGCTAAGAGAGGCAAAAGAACCATCCTAGAACTGGAAGGACCAATAGGAAGGTTGTTGAACATGTCACCAAAGGAGTACAAAAGTTAAGGCTAGATAGGAGTCCTGAGGCCACTGTACTTACTGTAACTGGATAAAAGCCAATGTGTAAGACAAAAGGTGCTTGGGGGAGAGTCTAGACGTGATTGCTAGACTCATGGTTGGGAGGTGAGACCTTTTGAATACTTGTTCTATTACATCATGACAAATACAGTAAGGTAGTAGACCTCTGAAAATTTATTAATGTCCTGTGAATATGAATTACTTGAATACAGAACTAACTAATTACTAGTGTAGGAACTATAGGTTGCATTATATATATTTTATGATAATTATAGGAAATTGACTAAGTAGAACAGAGAGTATTATATAAATAAAAGACTGATAGATAAGTAATACGTAGAGACACCGAATGGCATCAGAATGCCTTTCATTCCAGGCCTTTAACAATAGAATAACAAGCAGTTTGAAACGATGATTAACAATCCTATCATAAGAGTATTACATCAAGTTGAAGCAGTATCTCTGTAAAAACATAGTTCGGAAAACTAATACACCAAGGTTAAAGAGAATGAATTTGATATTCAAGAAACCTTAATAATCGGAAAACATTTCATGTACATAGTTAATATTGAAATGGTTGAAATTTATGGGATAACCTTTGGAAGGCATACCCAGTCTTTTATCTTAATAGAGAAAATATTACAATTCATCCCACATCAAAAGAATAGAGAATAGATTCTTAATACCACTGTCGATAACAACCAACCGTAATATTAGCTATTTCGACCTCACAGTTTAAAAGAAGAAAATGTCTCGATAGACAGAGCTTGCTGACCAAATAGCATACTAAGATAACTAAGTCATAGCAGTAATCCATAATATAAGATCACCTACGTAGGAGAAACCTCATCCCAAACTGTAAAACGACTCAACCGAGAACCATAAACAAGAGAATAGCTCCAACCTAGAGATAAATCGAGGTTCGCTAAGTTCCTTTGAATTGCATGACCGCAAAATGATTAATGAAATCACCTAAATAGACTGTATACACATAAATGGAGGACAAAGAAAACTCGTGATTTGGCAAAGGTGAAACCCTCACTTAGTATTCATTCAAAACTGATTATCTTGTATGCATTGGGTCTTACCTGGAACAGATTTTTGGCATTTTTGCTTTGTCTGCCTACAAAAACAAACAAAGGCTCAGTTCTTCATTGGAAATGAGTTAATCGAAAAGAACTAGAGGCGAAAGCCCTCATCCCTTAAACCAAAAATTGAAAGGAAGTGGTGCCCTAGAATCTTTACTAGAAAACCTTACCTGATTCAATTAATTCTTGATGTTGTCATCCTCCCGCCATTGCCAAAGTCTCTTGGGCCATACCTGTGTAACAGAGAAAGTTTTTTTTTTTAACGGGCACTGAATCGAAACCCTGGAAACAAAAAACAATACTGAAACCTGAAAAATGGAAAATAAAACTCAGTAACTAGGTTCTAGGGTAGGTTATACTTACTCTAAGGGCTCTGTCATCCTCACTAGTTCAACCATTAACACAAACTGGAACTGGTGGAAATTTTTGTGTTGCAGAGTAGCAGCAAACAAAAGAACAAAGGCGACAATGAAGTTTCCAGAGTTCAAGCATGAGGATTCAGTTAGAGGTATAAACCCTAACAACTTCCCACTGTCCAATCAAAGGGTCGAGATCAACGATGGAGGAGTAAAGAAGCTGGCATGAACGGACAAGTGTATTAACCCTTTAAATCTCAGCACACCATGTGTTACCAAAGTCAAGTGCCAATACAGTAAGGTACCAATGGTATAAATATGCATTGTTAGCCCAGAGGATTCTCGACGGATTTTCGATCCTGTACATTGAATGTACATTTATGTTCCCTCAAAAAGTGTGAAATGAAACCAACCTCTATACTGACCATGAAATTTATTATAAATATGTTTAATGATTGCATATATGTCTTTCCCACCATAGTTTCATAGACTATGGTTGATATGTGATCAGATATGATATATATTTTTACATGTAATTTTTTTAAAAATTATGGTTAGGTGTTATAAATGGTATCAGAGCTAGGTTTCATACTTTGAGGCCCTTTGGGAATGGATGTATACTAAAAGCCTATGTTTTCCTTGTTAAAAAAATAAAAATAAAAAAATAAAATAACTTATGTGTGAACACAGATAAATAGATAAGGAACACCCTAGCAAAGAGAACAGAGTCAGAATGCAAAGGAGCTCCAGACCACTTGAGTCACTCAAAACAACTTATGTGAATGCTAAACCAAACAATTGGACATATTTTGGGTGAATAAACCTAGCAAGCTAATGTAGTACTACTAGAAACACATGCAACAACTGCATGTAGAAATGACCAATTTAAGGACAGATAATGAACAAATGTGTTTAGAACAAGAGAGAATCCTAAGGAGTCTATCCAATTGACAGAATTAGCATCATCCAGACCCTAGTGCTGAAGATTAGGAGAAGACCCCTACCACCCAGCAAGGTGATCTGAAAATGGAATGTACTTGTTTAAGGGTGCAAGGTATCCATTTTCCATAATTTCAAATGTGAGTTATACACTTCAAGTGACCTTTAAAAAGGTGAAAAATTCCTATTTCTTATACAGAGATAGACTATAGGTGTATTCACCGGACATGTCACCTCTAAAAAGAGGATGAGTTCCAGAGGCTACCTGGCCCTCTACAGGCTCTGCCTAAAGAAATAGCAAAGTAAACACTTAGAAGTATTTGACATACACATACTTGAAGTTTGATGTCTTGCGAAATAAGACAAATAACTTTCTGTAGCTGAATAGGTGATTATGTGTGTTATGCAAGTTATGTATATTTGTTGTTTAACACTTTATATCAGTTTTGTTTAACATATCATCTTCAGCAAATAAAGACATCAAAATGATAAAGCAGTTCACCCCTTCTGGGCTACATCTGCTGGACCAAGCCTCTCCAACTAGACTTGTCCTCTTGTATTAAAATGCTACAAAGGCTAATACAACAATATGAGTGTCTCAAAAGACATATCTGACTATAAATACAGAATCAGAAGATAGGAATTAGCTAAACATGCTCTTTCCCAAGCACTAAACAGTGAAATTGTACCTTGTGCAGTACTTTCCCCAATTGGCCCTGGTGGCCCTTTAAACTTGCATGGAGAATTTCGAGGTGAAGATGACCTCAATTGGTTCTAAAACCTCTACCATTAAACTTAGAAGGTCGAAAAGAGTAGACATAGGCTTTTGAATCACCAAAAATGGATGAACACAGCCCCCAGACAGCTTAAGCACTAAAATGGCCCTTGTGGCCCTGAAAGCTTCCCTGAAGCTAAACAGTGAGAAGAATGCCTCAACATGCAAAACGAGCTGTAGAAATAGATTCAGAGTGCTGAAAAACTCAGGAATGACCTTCGTTCCACATTCACTGGCTACACAATTCCCAGTGCAGCTCCCAAACTAATTTGGCCCTAGTGGCTCCTGGAACTTCCACGAAGCAAAATCACCTGCAAATGACCTCATATGGCTATGAAACCTATGTCAATGGCTTCAGAAGTTCGAAGAGACCCAAAATCAAAAAACAATTCGTCCAAAACGGACTTTCCTAGCCAAAGTTATGGCCATTTACTCCCAACTGCCAGTTGGTCCTAAAAAAACTCCAGTTAACTTTAGTTACGGCCAGATAGGCTAGCCAAATATGGTGGGCCCGCCAATTTTGGTGCTCTACCAATTCCGCCGCTAACTGACATCGGTTAAGGGTCTAGGCCCATGGTTTTTGGTGTAAGGGCATATGTATGGGGGCTGGCCGTTAGGGGCTCACCCCCTTCATTTCCCACCCTTAAACAAATTTAAACTTTAAGAAATGTTTGTTCCCACCATATATCAAGTGCCAAATGTATGGTCTAATGGTAAGCCATGTGAGTGTTAGACCGGAGGTCATGGGATCGAACCTCATTGCCACCAAAATTTTGAACAAAACGCCATACCCTTGCTGACGTCACCCTGGGCCACGTGGCGGCCTTCAGGCCTGCCACGTGGCAGCTTCTAATTTGCTGCCCAAAAGGAATATTCCATAAAATATTCCAAAGAATATTCTATAGAATATTATAAAGAATATTCCACGGAATATTCTTTTTTTAATATTTTTTTTTGAAAAATATTCAAAAATTAAGGGTTATTGGGTGATTTTGTTTTTGGCATAACTTTCTCATACAACGACCGTTTTTCGAACTGTTTGTGGTGCTGGAATCAGGAGGATGAGCACTATCCAGTCATTTAGGTTCAAATAAGTTCTGAGAAATTTAATTTTTGACCATTTTACGACACTTGGTCCTGAGCTCCTGATCACACCTCCCAAATGAGAAGGCTTTTGGTCCCCAAAAGCTCACTGAATCTCTAAACTGAACTGTACAACACTTGAGGAATAGAAATATCCTCTTCCATTTAGCCAAAAGAGCATACTGATGCCAAACTGTCCTGCCTTGCCAACTGTCATCATGGCGACTTTTCGCTGCATAAGCCAAGTACTCGTCGAATCTCGACCAAGTTCTTTCGCCAGACAAATCTAAAATTGCAGGAACTAGCAATGAAACTTGCTGATATATGAGCTGAAACATTCCTCTGAACATGTGGGCTTGCCAACTGTCACGATGCCCATCCATGGCACCTCCGCTCTAGAAGAATAGCTGCCTCCCAAATGAGAAGGCTTTAAAAAGATTAAACACTTCATCATTTCTCCTCTTTACAATCTTGGAGATCAAATTAACTTTTTCCAAGTCAATATTACATTACATGCATGGTTAGAAACAAAGTAATCAACCCTTCAAGTTAATCACACATACATGTTTAAAATACAAGGAAATCATCATGATCCCTATGCTCATGCATATCATTCTCATGCATGTAGTTTATCTTTCAACTTTCTCTTAAGTACAATCAAAAATACAATATCCTTGATCACATGTACATGTACTTTCAAAGATGAAATGAATATAACTTTCGCTGCGATAGAGTGAGTCTCATACTCAGCTTTCACCTTCATGGCGAAATTTTTGCAACAACATAAAAAACATGCATATATCCAAAGTTTGTATGTACAAAAGGAGTATGTCTTACTGTGTTAAGAAGTCCATCCACTTCTTACCAAGCCACTTCAATGGCGATTTTTTTCGCAGTAGCAGTTCTTCATGTGAATCTTCCACCTCGATAATGGAATCCATAGATCCACTTGCGCCAATGTTTTTGTCCTCAAGCTGCAGGTGCTTTGGATGACTTGTTGGATGCAAGGTCCAACAATGAGAAACATGATGTCCCTTCTTTTGACAAAATTTGCAACTTTCAAGCACTTTCTGAGAAATTTTTTTTTGCCTCTTCTGCTTCCTGTATGCTTTCTTTTTCAATTAGCATCTTGAAGAAACATGGTTAAATCCACCACAAAATGTGCAACAAAACTTCCTCTTTTGCTGAATAGAATGTCCATCCTTTTTGTCTTCGAACGACGATGAACTAGTAGAGGAGACAACTTTCCTTTTCAGACTCTCATCATTGTGCTTGTCTTGAAAATTGTTTACGTTTGCATGCTCGCCATAAGCGACATGTTTACCCTCTACTTGCTGCAATGATGGCTTAAAACCATGGCAATCATCCTTAAAGCAATTTTGGCATATATTCATTTGAGAACTTGGGATAAAGGTTCTTTTTAAATTTTCATCACATGCATTCAAGGATTTGAATTCTTCACCATTAAACTGTTCATATCCAAGACCAACATTCTTGGGTTGCTCCACAACTGAAATAGGATCAACCATGCCTTGAGCATGCTTTCCCAAACCTTTGCCTTCTTGATAGCCCATCTTAAACATTAATTTGGACCCTATGCCTCTGGCATGTTTCTCAAAAGAACCAAAACACTTTTCAATTGAGGAAATTGAAGACAAGTTTGAATGATTTAAATTATCCTCATGCATTTTCTTGGACAAAGCTTCTTGAGCTTGAAGGAGTTATTTCTCCATGTCATGCAGTCTTTGGAGAATTATTTCCTTCTCATTCTTCATAGCCAACAATTGTGCTTGAAGCTTAACACTTTCTTTTTGATCCTCAATGAGAATCTGCACCATGTCCTTCACCTTAATAAACTCATTCTTCATGTCATTCTTGAAGAATTTTGTGAAGGAGGAACCTTCACTTGTGGAAGAAGTTGACATTATGTAAATGGTCAATTAAACAAAAGAAACTTCCCAATAAGATTTCTCAAAGCTTTCAATCAAATGACAAGCTTTAACCAAATGTCAAACAAAAACCCCTTCTTATTCAAGCAACCATTTGCAACAAATAAAACAGTCAATCTCTTACATTGCTTTAACACCTTTTGCACAAACAAATCCTCAACTCGAGCTCTGATACCATCTGATCTGAAAATGGACTGTACTTGTTTAAGGGTGCAAGGTATCCATTTCCTATAATTGCAAATGTGAGCTATACACTCTAAGTGACCTCTGAAAATGTGTAAACTTCTTATTTCTTATACAGAGATAGACTGTAGGGGCATTCATCGGACATGTCACCTCTAAAGAGAGGATGAGTTCCAGAGGCTACCTAGCCCTCTACAGGCTCTGCCTAAAGAAATAACAAAGTAAACACTTAAAAGTCTTTGACATACACATACTTGAAGTTTGATGTCTTGCGGAATAAGACAAATAACTTTCTGTAGCTGAAGAGGTGATTATGTGTGTTTGCAAGTTATATATTTTTGTTGTTAAAGACTTTATATCAGTTTTGTTTAGCATATCATCTTCAGCAAATAAAGACATCAAAATGATAAAGCAGTTCACCCCTTCTGGGCTACATCTGCTGGACCAAGCCTCTCCAACTAGGCTTGTCCTCTTGTATTAAAAATGATACAAAGGCTAATACAAGAATATGAATGTCTCAAAAGACATATCTGACTGTAAATACAGAATCAGAAGATAAAAATTAGCTAAACATGCTCTTTCCCAAGCACTAAACAGTGAAATTGTACCTTATACAGTACTTTCCCCAATTGGCCCTGGTGGCTCCTGGAACTTCCACGAAGCTAAAACACCTACACACGACCTCAAATGGCTATGAAACCTATGCCAATGGCTACATAAGGTCGAAGAGACCCAAAATAAAAAAAAAAATTCGTCCCAAACGGACTTTCCTAGCCAAAGTTATGGCCATTTACTCCCAACTGCCAGTTGCCCTTGAAAAACTCCAGCTAACTCTAGTGGAGGTCCAGATAGGTCCGCCAATTATGGCGGGACCGCCCAAATTTGGCACTCCACCAAATCTGTTGCTAACTGACCGCCGGTTCCCTAGGTAGTGGTCGCATGGCATGGTCATATTACATGGGGGCTGGCCCTTAAGGGCTGGCCCACTTTGGTTTCCGCCCAAACCAAATTTAAACATTAAGAGATGTTTCTGCCGCTCACCATTCAATGTCCAGCACTGTGGTATGATGGTAAAATGGTTGGTTAATATGTGGGATGTTGTGGGTTCAAACCACAAGTCAACCAAAAATTTTAAACAAAACACCATACCCTTGCAAACGTCACCCTGGGCCACGTGGCGCCCTTAGGGCCTGCCACGTGGCAGTTTCTGATTTGTTGCCCAAAAGGAATATTCCTTGGAATATTCTATGGAATATTCTAAAGAATATTCTATTGAACATTCTTTTTTTAATTTTTTTTTTAAAATATTCAAAAATTAAGGGTTATTGGGCGATTTGTTTTTGGCATAACTTTCTCATACGGCGACCGTTTTTTGAACCGTTTGCGGCGCTGGAATCAGGAGGACGAGCTCTATCCGGTCATTCAGGTTCGAGCCAGTTCTAAGCACTTTCATTTTTGACCATTTTATGACACTTGGTCCGGAGCTCCTGATCACACCTCCCAAATGAGAATGCTTTTGGTCCCCAAAAGCTCACTGAATCTCTGAACTGAACTGTACAACACTTGAGGAATAGAAATATCCTCTTCCGTTCAGCCAAAAGAGCATACTGATGCCAAAATGTCCTGCCTTATCAACTGTCGTCATGGCAACTTTTCGCTGCATAAGCTAAGTACTCGTTGAATCCCGACCAAATTCTTGCGCCAAAAAAATCTGAAATTGCAGGAACCAGCAATGATGCTTGCTGATATATGAGATGAAACCTTCCCTTGAACATGTGGACTTGCCAACTGTCACGATGCCCATCCATGGCACCTCTGCTTCAGAAGAAGAGCTGTCTCCCAAATGAGAAGGCTTTTACAAAGATGAAACACTTCATCATTTCTCCTCTTTACAATCTTGGAGATCAAATTAACTTTTTCCAAGTCAATATTACATTACATGCATGGTTAAAAACAAAGTAATCAACCCTTCAAGTTAATCACACATACATGTTTAAAATACAAGGAAATCATCATGATCCCTATGCTCATGCATATCATTCTCATGTATGCAGTTTACCTTTCAACTTTCTCTTAAGTACAATCATAAGTACAATATCCTCGATCACATGTACATGTACTTTCAAAGCTGAACTGAATATAACTTTCGCTGCGATAGAGTGAGTCTCATACTCAGCTTTCACCTTCATGGCGAAATTTTTGCAACACATAAAAAAAAACATGCATACATCCAAAGTTTGTATGTACAAAAGGAGTATGTCTTACTGTGTCAAGAAGTCCATCCACTTCTTACCAAGCCACTTCAATGGCGATTTTTGTTGCAGCAGTTCTTCATGTGAATCTTCCACCTTGATAATGGAATCCATAGATCCACTTGCACCAATGTTTTTGTCCTCAAGCTGCATGTGCTTTGGACGACTTGTTGGATGCAAGGTCCAATAATGAGAAACATGATGTCCCTTCTTTTGACAAAATTTGCAACTTTCAAGCACTTTTTGAGAAATTTTTCTTTGCCACTTCTACTTCCTGTGTGCTTTCTTTTTCAACCAACATCTTGAAGCAACATGGTTAAATCCACCACAAAATGCGCAACAAAACTTCCTTTTTTGTTGCATAGAATGTCCATCCTTTTTCTCTTCGAGAGACGATGAACTAGTAGAGGAGACAACTTTCCTTCTCAGAATTTCATCACTATGCTTGTCTTGAAAATTGTTTACATTTGCATGCTCACCATAAGCGACATGTTTACCCTCTACTTGCTGCAATGATGGCTTAAAACAATGGCAATCATCCTGAAAGCAATTTTGGCATATATTTATTTGAGAACTTGGGATAAAGGTTCTTCTTAAATTTGCATCACATGCATCCAAGGATTTCAATTCTTCACCATTAAACTGTTCATATCCAAGACCAACATTCTTGGGTCACTCCACAACTGAAATAGGATCACCCATGCCTTGTGCATGCTTGCCCAAACCTTTTCCTTCTTGATAGCCCATCTTAAACAATAATTTGGACCCTATGCCTCTGGTATGTTTCTCAAAAGAACCAACACACTTTTAAATTGAGGAAATTGAAGACAAGTTTGAATGATTTACCTTATCCTCATGCATTTTCTTGGACAAAGCTTCTTGAGCTTGAAGGAGGTGTTTCTCCATCTCATGCAGTCTTTGGAGAATTATTTCCTTCTCATTCTTCATAGCCAACAATTGTGCTTGAAGCTTAACACTTTCTCTTTGATCCTCAATGAGAATCTACACCATGTCCTTCACCTTAGTAAACTCATTCTTCATGTCATTATTGAAGAATTTTGTGAAGGAGGAACTCTGACTTGTGGAAGAAGTTGACATTATGTAAATGGTCAATTAAACAAAAGAAACTTCCAAATAAGAGTTCTCAAAGCTTTCAATCAAATGACAAGCTTTAACCAAATGTCAAACAAAAAACCCCTTCTTATTCAAGCAACCATTCGCAACAAATAAAACAGTCAATCTCTTACACTGCTTTAACACCTTTTGCACAAACAAATGCTCAACTTGGGCTCTGATACCATCTGATCTGAAAATGGACTGTACTTGTTTAAGGGTGCAAGGTATCCATTTCCTATAATTGCAAATGTGAGCAATACACTCCAAGTGACCTCTGAAAATGTGTAAACTTCTTATTTCTTATACAGAGATAAACTGTAGGGGCATTCACCGGACATGTCACCTCTAAAGAGAGGATGAGTTCCATAGGCTACGTGGCCCTCTACAGGCTCTGCCTAAAGAAATAACAAAGTAAACACTTAAAAGTCTTTGACATACACATACTTGAAGTTTGATGTCTTTCGGAATAAGACAAATAACTTTTTGTAGCTAAATAGGTGATTATGTGTGTTTGCAAGTTATGTATTTTTGTTGTTTAACACTTTATATCAGTTTTGTTTAGCATATCATCTTCAGCAAATAAAGACATCAAAATGATAAAGCAGTTCACCCCTTCTGGGCTGCATCTGCTGGACCAAGCCTCTCGAACTAGGCTTGTCCTCTTGTATTAAAAATGCTACAAATGGCTAATACAAGAATATGAATGTCTCAAAAGACATATCTGACTGTAAATACAGAATCAGAAGATACGAATTAGCTAAACATGCTCTTTCCCAAGCACTAAACAGTGAAATTGTACCTTATACAGTACTTTCCCCAATTGGCCCTGGTGGCTCCTGGAACATCCACGAAGCTAAAACACCTACAAACGACCTCAGATGGCTGTGAAACCTATGCCAATGGCTTCAGAAGGTTGAAGAGACCCAAAATCAAAACAAAATTCGTCTAACACGGACTTTCCTAGCCAAAGTTATGGCCATTTACTCCCAACTGCCAGTTGCCCTTGAAAAACTCCAGCTAACTATAGTGGAGGTCCAGATAGGTCCACCAATTATGGCGGGACCTCCCAAATTTGGCACTCCACCAAATCCACCGCTAACTGACCATCGGTTCCCTGGGTAGTGGTCGCATGGCGTGGTCATATTACATGGGGGCTGGCCCTTAAGGGTTGGCCCGCTTTGGTTTCCGCCCAAACCAAAGTTAAACTTTAAGAGATGTTTCTGCCACTCACCATCCAGCGCTGTGGTATGACGGTAAAACGTTTGGTTAATATGTGGGAGGTTGTGGGTTCAAACCACAAGTTGACCAAAACTTTTAAACAAAACATCATACCCTTGCTGACATCACCCTGGGCCACGTGGCGGCCTCCGGGACTGCCATGTGGCAGTTTTTGATTTGCTTCCCAAAAGGAATATTCCCTGCAATATTCTATAGAATATTGTAAGGAATATTCTACGAAATATTCTTTTTTTAATATTTTTTTTTTGAAAAATATTCAAAAATTAAGGGTTATTGGGCGATTTTGTTTTGGCATAACTTTCTCATACGGCGACCATTTTTCGAACCATTTGTGGCACCGAAATTAGGAGGACAAGATCTATCTGGTCATTTAGGTTCGAGCCAATTCTAAGTGCTTTCATTTCTTACTATTTTACGACACTTGGTCCTGAGCTCCTGATCACACCTCCCAAATGAGAAGGCTTTTGGTCCCCGAAAGCTCACTGAATCTCTGAACTGAACTGTACAGCATTTGAGGAACAGAAATATCCTCTTCCATTCAGCCAAAAGAGCATAGTGATGCCAAAATGTCCTACCTTATCAACTGTCGTCATGGCAACTTTTCGCTACATAAGCCAAGTACTCGTCGAATCCTGACCAAGTTCTTTCGCCAGACAAATATGAAATTGCAGGAACCAGCAATGATGCTTGCTGATATATGAGCTAAAACCTTCCCGTGAACATGTGGTCTTGCCAACTGCCACGATGCCCATCCATGGCACCTCTGGTTCAGAAGAAGAGTTGCCTCCCAAATGAGAAGGCTTTTACAAAGATGAAACACTTCATCATTTCTCCTCTTTACAATCTTGGAGATCAAATTAACTTTTTCCAAGTCAATATTACATTACATGCATGGTTAAAAACAAAGTAATCAACCCTTCAAGTTAATCACACATACATGTTTAAAATACAAGGGAATCATCATGATCCCTATGCTCATGCATATCATTCTCATCCATGCAGTTTATCTTTCAACTTTCTCTTAAGTACAATCATAAGTACAATATCCTCGATCACATGTACATGTACTTTCAACGCTGAACTGAATATAACTTTCGCTGCGATAGAGTGAGTTTCATACTCAGCTTTCACCTTCATGGCGAAATTTTTGCAACACATAAAAAAACATGCATACATCCAAAGTTTGTACGTACAAAAGGAGTATGTCTTACTGTGTCAAGAACTCCATCCACTTCTTACCAAGCCACTTCAATGGCAATTTTTGTTGCAGCAACAATTCTTCATGTGAATCTTCCACCTCGATAATGGAATCCATAGATCCACTTGCACCAATGTTTTTGTCCTCAAGCTGCATGTGCTTTGGAGGACTTGTTGGATGCAAGGTCCAACAATGAGAAACATGATGTCCCTTTTTTTGACAAAATTTGCAACTTTCAAGCACTTTCTGAGAAATTTTTCTTTGCCACTTCTGCTTCCTGTGTGCTTTCTTTTTCAACCAGCATCTTGAAGCAACATGGTTAAATCCACCACAAAATGCGCAACAAAACTTCCTCTTTTGCTGCATAGAATGTCCATCCTTTTTGTCTTCGAGAGACAATAAACTAGTAGAGGAGACAACTTTCCTTTTCAGACTTTCATCACTGTGCTTGTCTTGAAAATTGTTTACATTTGCATGCTCACCATAAGCGACATGTTTACCCTCTACTTGCTGCAATGATGGCTTAAAACAATGGCAATCATCCTTAAAGCAATTT
>APFE031284769.1:0-22237 GCA_000404065.3 Pinus taeda
AGGGGCATGTTGGGTCCCTATAATACTAGTGATTACCCCATTACTATGGTAGTTATACCCCTTATTTATATTGTGGTGCCCCTATTACCCACATATTGTTATTTCTGTGCCCATAGAATCCCTCTATTATTATTTTTGTGGCTTTATATTATTATTGTTAGGTCGGCTGGATTATATTGTGACTCCTTAGACTCCTATATATAGAAAGGAGGTTTTGTCATTTGTATCATTGAAGAATTGTTCATTTATGTGATGTAAAGGAGGTTGCCCCCTCGAAGAGGCTGAATTCTAAGGCGTGGATCTCTATTTTCTATCTTTTTGTGAGCTGGTTTCATAACAGAGATCATTCTCAACCTTGCAAACTGAAGTTAAAAGAAAAACTGAAATTTTATATGAATTGTAATCATCACCATGGAATTTCTGTTGTAAACGAATGGCCCAATGCGTGTTACATACAAATGTACCTCTATAAATAGAATTAAATTTGGAGCTTCTGTGGTAAACAATTCTGCTGTAAATGAATGGACCAATGCATGTTACATACACATGTACCTCTGTAAATAGAAATAACTTGGTAGCTTCTGTGATAAAACATTCATGTCCTTGGACTTTGGAGACATCTTCATTGCACAAAAATAAATTAAATGATAATTGTAAGAATGGCAATAGCGAATATAAATGAGAGGGCACTGTGTAGAAAAAATGAGTTTAAATGGGTTGCACACTAGTGGAATTAGGATTAGCTGGTAGAGCATCAGGGGATATGGATTGCTTTGGAGGTAAAACTCTAGAACTACTTGTATAAGATGTGTTTGGGCTGCCAACTGAGGAAGGGCCAAGGGGAGAATGAAGTGGTGTAATATTTGATGGTGCTGGTGCTGATGCTGAACTGTTTCTATACTCCAAATCATAACCTGAAACCATAAAGGATGTGAGACAATTAGTCAGAGCATGTTCCTAAAACTCACCATCACAGAAGGCATGGAGAAGATATTCAATTAATCTATCAATATGCTTTACTCCCCAACAAATATCCATTTTCTAGAACCAGATTTAAGTGGGCACTTATAGTTGGCTTCCTTCCACCCCAGTTTAAGCTCGTCCCGGTCAAAGACAATTTGATAACCTGACATGAAATTCTCTACATCAAAGAATAAAATGGAATCGTAAGAGTTAAGAACCAAAGCAATGACTTACTTTAATAACAACACATAACATAGATGCTATATCAGAGCTGAAAATACATAAACCTACTGCCATATAGGAAGGGTTAATGAATGCAGTAGATCAGCCCATCCACTATTATGTTGGTAAGGGGGATGTTACTTCTCTGGACACCATATTGGGTTAAGGATCATTGTATATAGGGAATTATGTGATGTGCAGAAACGACCTCATAAAAATGTGGGATAGCACACAAAAGGAATAGAGATTTTAAAGTCACATTGTGTATTTGACATTTTATCATTGATTGTTTACTCTCACACACCCACCAACACAGAAAGTCCCCCAAAGGACGTGGGAGGAGGTCAAGAAAGCACACATATCCATCCACCAACTAATCAACCATTATGTTAGTAGGAAGGTCACTACCCCTTATCCTAGGTTGTTGTATAAGAAAGAGAGATATATGGGTCCCCTGTTTAAGTCCCCAAAAGGAGGAGGGTGAGGTCAAGAAAGCTTAAGTCTCCCAAAGGAATATGGGGAGGTAAAGAAAGAGTACATATCCATCCTACAACTAATCAACCATTATTTTAGTAGGAAGGTCGCTACCCTTTATCTTGGATTTGTGTATAAGAAAGAGAGATATCTGGGTCCCCTGTTTCTACTATCACTAATGCATTAATCTTAATAGGCTTCTGCATCATAGGTATAATGCATTCAAAAATTATTCACATATTTAACAATGGTAGCCAAAAAATAGTTCCTGGAAAAATAAATTGAACAGGTACCCCAAACTTTATCGAAATTGTTTGAATACAGATGTTTACTGTTCACGCCAAATGGAACATTCTTTTAGACCTAGTCATAAAAGAACATTCGTCTATCTAGAAAAGGATAATAGGTCAAAAGCAAACATTCCTTTAGACCTAGTCATAAAAGAACATTCCTCTATCTAGAAAAGGATGAGAGGTCAAAAGCAAACATTGCTATGATAAATCATCAATGCATTTGAACAACAAAACTTTGGAAAGCACAAAACCAATGAGAAAATCAAGTTTTGATGTAGCCATGAACACATACTTTAGATGGGAATAAATTAGCCTTATAAAATCTTTTCAATAATCCAATTTACCTGTCCTAAAAAGCACAAGAAATTTTCCGCTCTAAAATATATCTTATGTTTCAACACTAGAAAGTGTGGGATGATGGTTTGGATGAGGCACCACATTACCATGAGAAGGGAGGCCCAAGCTTGAGTGCTTGGAAGGGAAGTGGAGTTGCCATCAAATTTTGTGGGTAACAAGGAAAAATGCTATGGGGAAGAGGAAGCTACTAAGATTATTGTGGACTTAATCATGTCCTCAGTGATCTATCACTGTTATTAGAGCTTCTTGTGAGTTTATTTAGGTTAGAGGCAGAAATTAAAATAACAAAGAATAACTGACGAAGGAAAAAAGACTAACTAGGGTTTATTTTTTGCCTTCTTTAGTGTGTTAATTAACTACTTGCATGAAAGAAAAGAGAGTTAGAAATGAAAGGATGATGACCTAATTAACCTCTTTTTCCATCTAATTGAAGCAGCAAGAATTAAGAAAATTTTTGAATTTCCCTTTAACGAGTAAGCAAACTAGGAGAGGAACCTAGGGTTTATTACTCTCATAGGTGGTTGAAAGTATTTAACCCTCATATACTATAAGTCTATCACAAGCTACAAGGGATTAAAGGAAAAGAGTCAAACAAGAAGTAGCAAAGAAGGTTAGAGTCTAGACCATACTCTATGTACTTGTGTAGCACTTTTCACATTTTGAAAACAAGTTTAGATATGCTATCTCCTAATGAAATGAACAATAAAAATAAACAAATTACACAACTAAAGATGAATTAGGAAAATAAAAGTATGCATGACTCGTATGCCCTCAGTTGTGAAGGTTATCTCCTCATCCAAAGATTTGCATTGAACTCCCTTTAAGTAGGAGAGATAGGATGACTAAATGTGAATAAGGGACCATGTCAACAACTCAATCAAACTAACCTAAGAAACAAATGGAGGGTTAAGATAAAAGGACAGGAAGAGAACAACTGTAGAAACCTCCAAATAGGTGGGGGGTTCATAGAGACAAGAAACACCAGCAAGCCCAAGAGAGGGAGGTGGAAGGAGATCATGAGATCATTGTAGAGTGAGATCATGAGATCATTGTAGAGTGTTCAAATCGACAATTTTGGTATTTCCAAGAGTGAGAATAGAGACCGTTGGATATGCGGCTTTTTGCAAAGAGTCAAATCATAGATTTTGACTGAATGTACATAGTCAAATGGGCCCCACTCTCTGTAATGCAGGAAAGTGTGGAAGCTGGAAACAGGTGTGGTAGTCTTAAAACAATCTACAATTTGGAGTGCATGCCTAGACCACTAAGTCATAGGAAATCTAATTAAGTGTGTGCCTCAAATAGTATGCTATAATGAATTAGGGACGTTTGGGGGACTCAAAGGAGGTTCCTCAACTAATACCCTAACAAGTGCATGAGGCCCAAGGCAGATCCTAATAAAAAAGGGAGGGATCCAAGTGGGTTGGCCAAAGCACATGTTATAACCAAATATACAACCAAGGAAGGCCAAATATGGATGGAGGACACACCAATGGCACTAGACATCAATTTAGAAACCAGAATCACAAATCTAGACCAAGATAAGGGACTCAAAATGATGTTCTTCAACACATAAGAGCCATCACTGAAATGGATAGGAAGACCTTGATGTTATTCTAGGGTGAGCCATGTATAGTCAATGCACTATAAAATACCCACCTCAATGTCATTCTAGGGTGAGCCATGTATAATCAATGCACTATAAAATACCCACACATCAATATCCGTTGGGATAAGTGTGTGGTAAGAGTGAAAAAGACAAATATTGCATAAAAGAACATGAAATATATCAGCAAATATGTTCAACATTCGATAAAATCCAGACTATTTCTATCCCGTTAGTACTTTGGTAGTACCTATAAGTAGATTAATCATGGAATCCACACTTACCAATATTTCTGCAAGATATGCTAACTATAAAGGATGGCCAACAAAAATTATATAATAAACCTTTTCAAAAAATAAAAATAGGTTATCTGTGCATGAACTTGTGACTGATAATTGATATACTCAAGCTTTGAACCATTGCTAGACAGTAACCTAAAAGCTTCCGAGTCTGCCATAATCAGTTTAGAATCATGGCCAAAAATTGTTGTTTTTAGTCTGTTGTTTAGCCTACTCCATGCAGTAGCAGTCATTCATCGGCTGGTATATCTAATGTTTGTTCTGTAGGAACTCGGAGATAATGATTGGCATATTGGTTTTATGGAACATAACTCACAAATTCTAGATTAATATTGACTTGGTTTCCTTTGGAATTGAAATAGGCAAAACAGACATCACATTTGCAGATGAATTTGTTTAAATTCATTCAAGTTTTTTCTTAAAACTTGTGAAATGTCTCTCCCATAATTTTACTCATTAAATCTGGTTTAACTTCTTTCATTCAAAGCTTCATTTGTCCCTGATAGTATTAAAAAACTGACCTTATCCTTCTTTGCACGTCTATGCCTCAATGCCTGGCCTATAGCTTTGTTTACAAGGGAAAATGCGGGAAATTGTTCATCGTCCTTGGCCTTCAAACTCCATGAAGTATCCATGGTCCATTGCTGCGGTAAAAAACATATAATTGACCAATCATTTCACATATGCACAAAAAATACTAATCTTTATCACAAACCTTGTTTGTGTTTGGGTTGTTTACAAAAACAGAGAGAAAAATTTAATCTCTACCATCAACCAAATTTGGGTCTGGCTCACACATACATACATATAAAAATCTAATCTCTCTCACCATACTGATTTGGGTCTTGTTCAAAGAGAGAAAAAGTGATGTCACCAACCTGGCTTGGGTTTGATTCATTTGTTGGAGCCATGACAACACTGCCATTTCTACCAGCCAAGAAGAAATTAGGATTGGCTTCACAGTATATCTTCACAATCTCTCCTTGAATAGGTTGTCGATATTGACTCCCATGAGGAGCCTGATGTGGCTGCTGGGGCTCAGGGTGGTGGTGTCCAAATGGGTTATGCATTCTCTTAGACCTGCACACACAACATTAATAGCCACCTCAAATCTCGGACAATTGAGACTTATAGGAATCTAAATTCAACATTTTCTTGCTCACATTAGTGTAAATCTCCTTGACCACAATTTGGAATGTAGACAATACATTTGTATTATCCAGAGCCGAGGTCTCAATGAAGAACAACCCCTCTGATTCGGCAAGCTTCTTCCCATCTTCCAAAGGAACTTCCCTTATATGAGCTAAATCAGACTTATTCCCCACAAGAATTTTCACGACATTGCCATCAGTATGCGTTGCAGCATCAAAATTTACATGAGTTTGAAAATGGCTTGCAACATCACATAGATGACAACCAAAAGCCAAAGCCAATTTCAAAGCTGCTCTATAAGGAATTACAATAGTAATTGCTTGCAATGCAAAAGCCAAAGCCAGAGCCAATTTCAAAGATGCTCTACAAGGCATTATACAAAAACTGCTTGCAATGTTAGTATCAGAACTAAGGAAGATGCAATCACATCAAACCCAAAGATGATCCACAAGAGGCAGTTATACAGGAATTAAAAATGGCAATACTTCAATGTAAAATTTAATTATCCTAAGTCTCTCGGTTCCTTCATCCTATTATAAGAATTTTATATGTAAATACTATATTATTTTGTAAACATTTCCTTTGCTTGAGGCCAGAGTGGAGATTAGTCCATTATGAGATTTTAAATAAAGAGACTGAGAACTATGTTGGGTTTAAACTTCAAATTTGAAGAAATACAAATCTTTTCAGGACAACAGGAGAAAAAAATCATGAAACAAACTAGGTGATGCAAACACTACACGTTCATTGACAACTAGGATCATGGTATTCCCTTTAAACATCACTGTATTTACTTAGATTAACATCTTTTGCAATACTTGGAACACCGCAACTTCAATGTAAGCATGAAACGTTGTGTGTTTACAGTCAAGATACAGTTGGATTTGATATCATCTGTCAGTGAGAAGTGGCACTTAGACACAAAATTTACAACACAAGGGTATTTCCTAAAAAATTCCCTCAGCAATTGGAGCAAAGAGTAGCTCCTTGCAGCATAGGCAAGTCTCTAAAACCTTCTTTGTGCACAAGTGTTTATGTCCTTCAACCCACGTTCAAATTATCATTATATTCAAGATATGCAAAGGGATAAACAACATCGATACACTTGCACCCATAACATGGTAATTCTGTGCGGATATCACATGATATTATAGATGCGATGAAAAGAAGAGGAGTTGAAGGCTATAACAAAAGTGACCTAAAAAATCATCGAGGTCATAGCTACTGCCCCAAAGTACTAATGTTGTTGACATTGAGGTCTGCTTTATAGATGCAACTGATAAAACTATGAAAGAATTGACATCTTGATCCATGGAGAACAAAATCACTTCTAATCATAAATAGTCAATACCTGGATTGGAGGACTGGCTTGAAGGCAGATCATGCACGACATATTGTGCATCCATTGGGCCTTTCCCTCCTCGAGCTTTCATACCTACTTCTATGTAAAAATATCCATTATGTTTAATCCCATCATTAAACATCATCATAAACTCAGAAGAATTAGCATTCGCCATTTTAGTACTGAAAAAAATGGAACTTGGTACTTTTGCACTTGCCAATGAAGTGCAATGCACAGTTCCTCTAAATTTATCTATAATTTTCACCCTTCTATACCCAATCTATTTATTTCTCAAATTTTGAAAATTGGCATTAGATGCTTTCCAGGATTCACCAATAGTTGAATGAGGAATTGCTATCTTTGAGGGAACCAAACCAACTGTCTGCATACTTTAACGTAGATTTGCTAGGGATTAACCCTCCAACCTATTTACTAGTAGTCTCTTGTTATCAATTGTGCAACTCTGAACCTCCTATATCTCGATCCAGGTCTCCAGATCTTGCGGTTTTGTAGCTAGAACATACCAGTTTTGATCAATCTATGACCCAGGGTTTGGGTAATGGGGTTCACCTTGTTTTAGATTTTAGATAACTCAGAATGTAGTGATTGAGTGCCAAATATAAATCAAATTTGAAATGGTGAATTGAGAATTAATTTGAAATAGATAATATAAAGAGAGGCTCCCAAGGTGAAAAGGAAAATGATGTGTCCCAGACTCTAGTTCCCTAAATTCTCATGCAATGGGGATGAAAGGTATTGATAACTATTTAGGAAAGGTGGGAAAGAATAGTATTCTTACAACAATGTGGGTGGCATGCTCTGATCACAATATATTACTCTCTGTTTCTCTCACACACATAATCAGTCTCTCCTTGTCAGAAACTCATCAATAGAGATGGAACTTATTTTATCTGGCTGATGAGTTTTTTCTTTTTCAGAAGTAGGAGGTAGTACCTGAGACATTAGAAGATTCAGAACTGGAATCCTCATTGGAGGGTAAATGATTTTGGTGAGAATTCTTTAGCAGTATTAAAGCTTCCACATCCAATGAAATTTATGTTGGAACATAAAACTACAGAGAGGAATCATGTGAAGAAAATATCAGAGAGTTTCTGCACCAAATCCTTAATGATTGAAACTGTGCATTCTACATGCAGGGGACCTTAAACATCCTTATTGACCAAGTCTTCATCTAAATTAGTTTTTCAACTTTGATTCTAAGAAAATAGGTCCTATAGACCAAGGGGGTCTCAACAGACCACAAAGAACCAACCAATCAACCAATCAACCAAATAAACCAATAAAAAAACATATTGTCAAATGCATATCAAATCCTTGGACAAATACCTCTACAATCTAGAAATCAACAGTAATAAGAGAGATAAGACAGAAGGAAGCATAAACTATTCCAACAACACTTCTCTAAAAGAGAAATTGAAGGCTTCCGAGATGCTTACACAGATGTAGGTTGAGACAGTGGTGTGAAAACATCCCAATTGAAGAAGCCTTATACTCTACACTAGGCCTCTCAGACCCCACATTGTCAAGTAGAGGGTTGCAGGAGCTCACTTGTGCAAATCAACATATCAAAACATCCATGAAACTTGCTGAAAACACTTGAAAACAAGGTCTGAAAATCAGATCATAATAACAGAATTTAGGACAGTAATGATGCAAGTCCTTTTTATCACAATATGAATACAATGTACAATACGGTAGCATTGCAAAAGATGGAGCACCAAGTCTTCCTGCTTTATCTCAAGCAAGAACTTCTCCAAATCTTCCCAAGAACTTCCGAGAGCAATCACACTCTCTGCAAACTCTAATGAGAAACAATGCTTACCAAGGCATCCCACCAAGCTATACTGACCTTTCCATAACCTCAACAACGAGCTAGCATCACATGAACTGTCAAACCCTTAGCTTAGATCCGCACTTGCATCTCACAAGCTTTACTCTTCACTTGCGGCACACAGGCCCAGGATTTCCAGTGCATGCCTCTCACAAGCACTTCCCTGTTACATGAGTAAATAATTGTTCTTCCGAGATCCTCCAATAGCCAACATCACACCATCACATCTCTAAGATGAAATACAAGTGATAACAAAGATAATCTCCTCCCTTTATATATACTGAGGTGAGAGAGGCTAACAATAAAACATGGACTAAGTCCACAAGCAACACTATTTCTTAGTCACCAACAATGCCTCGAGTGGAGAGCTGCTTTAAGCATGAATGCCACATGGAACAATAGGGTTTCTACCATAGATGAAGATCTTCATCTAATATTGATACAGTTAACGAAACAATTATTTTGAAATCATCTTGATTATTTTGTGGAACAGTACAGGTGTATGCCAAGATTGGTCAATTTTCCCTAATTATTTCCCAATTATTGTTGATTTAATTTTTTCAGGACTTTTTGTCCATTATCTTAGGGTTGATGGATTACCTACACTAACGTTCAAAGAAATTCAAAAGATCAAGTTTTGTTCTGGCTTTGGGTAGCTGATGAAATAATGATGATCTAGACACTAAATTGACTAGTGAATGAGACTTCTTTGTGTGTGAACTAAAGATTAGTATAATAATTTGAATCATATAATCATATAACAATTTGATTAAATACTGTTAAATAATGGTATTTAATAACTATAATTAGGTACAATATTTGAATCATATAATCATATAACAATTAGGTCCAACCATTCTTCTCCAGTTCACGCATCTAGTTGAAGAAGCCTTATACTCTGCACTAGGCCTCTCAGACCCCACATTGTCAAGTAGAAGGTTGCAGGAGCTCACTTGTGCAAACAAACAAGTGAACACTGCAAACACAAGTGAAGTCCACTCCAAAATTGCACTGAAATGACTTGTG
The DNA here is from genome assembly GCA_000404065.3 of Pinus taeda. Lineage (NCBI taxonomy): Eukaryota > Viridiplantae > Streptophyta > Pinopsida > Pinales > Pinaceae > Pinus > Pinus taeda. The sequence continues at coordinate 9,587 of APFE031284769.1, forward strand.
ATTACATAATTATATACATGAAACAATCTCCTTGGATGAAGTTTTGACTAAGATAACCTGTGATATAAAGGACTTATTTTCATGTTCTCTCTGTAGCTAGAGAGGCAGGGGATGTGTCCTTATTTCCTCGTGATAATGAAATTTTTACAAAGGAAAGCATTGAAGAAGAGGAAATTCATATTGTGGTATGTGGAGAAGATGAAGCATGTAGCATTACTCATGCTATCCCTAAAGAACAGTTGTATGGAGGATATTCTAGGGAGAATTCTGAAGTAGTTCAAGAATATTTTTCAGATTTGGAAGGATAGGTTTTCGTTTCTAATTCAAGAAATTTGCTTTCTTGCTTCCAGGAGTTTGTAACTTTTCTTCCCCCCCTTGAATTTGCCTGAGAAGGTCTTGGTTTCTTGGAATTCAATCATTGTAGGATATGTAAACACTGGGGATGGGGAGAAGGCACTTGGTTATTTTGTTTGAATGTTGAGGGCAGGGATGAGGCCAGACTGGATCACTTTCACTAGTGATCTTGGTGTTTGTGTTGGTATTGTAGATTTCATTGCCTTTTCTTTGTTCTAACACATCTCTTTTGCCACGGGTAGTGGAATGTGAGTGTAATGATTTCCTGCTATAAATTTCACATATATTATGGCAGCACCGAGAATCTTTGAGGACAGACTACTAGTAGAGTTGTGATGTAAACATACATTGTACAAAGCCCTTTCATTCAAGTCTAGTCCTGCTTAGCAAATAGTCACCCTAAAAGAACACGACCAACATTCATTGGATTGCATCTGTTCATGTTGTCAACAGAATCTTTCCTTTAAGGAACGCCTTGTTCAAAGTGAATGAGGCAAGAAGCAACGTCTTAAAGGAAATGCTTGCATCCCAAATTTTTTGCATCCTTTTGTGCTATTTATTTTTGTCATTATTTAGTGATTGATATTTTAGACCTCAAAAAAAGCATAAAAGAGGTTTTATATTTATATATATGTTGGATAACTTGCTAAGATTGAAATTTCAGTTTTGATGTTCTTGCATATTGTTTGACCAGATCAGTTCAAATTGGGCAAGCGAAGCAAATGGAAATATTTCATGGACCTTGAGGTGCAAGACCTCAAAGGCAAAATGGCGTTCTCTAGTAAAGACTTGGTTTGGACGGAAATAAATAGAAAAAACAATAGTATTGATCGAGTTGCTGTAATCATTATGACGAGTTGATGACTTTATCAAAGGAGAGGAAGAAAATCCTACTGCTCCATGTAAATTCATACGAAAAAAAAAAAAAAAAACCAAAAGAAAGAGCTACTGCTGCATTGCAATATGATATGTGAGTATTTAAAATATATATTGTTTAGATCTTTTGAAACCGTGGTTATCTTTATTTGTATGTACTAACAATTTAAATTTTTGCTGTAGTTATCATTGTTCATTTGGCCCAGAGGACAAAAGAGGAAATCTTTTAGCTAAATGAAGGACCTCATTTGTGCAGAAGAGGGGTTGCCAGTGCCACTTTATTATGAAAGTTATGCATGAAATTCCTGATAGAGCAATATTAACTTTCAATATGTATGAACATGAAGATGGGGAAGGTTGGGCTTGTCATGGTCAATGTGACACTTCAGGTGAGATGAGGGCCTTGCATCGACCAAAGATTTCAAGGGACATTGTTGCATATGTAGAGAGTTGTTTCTTTTTGGGAGTTCCTCTTGATGTAGTGTATAGAACCCACATTAAGAGACATGTTGACATCGATGTGGCAGCTCGAGATAGAGATTTCTTCTTATGCAGGAAAGATATTGTAAATATCTATAATAGGTTGGCGAAGGGAAATTATCAACTTTACAAAAAGGATGAAATGAGTGTAAACCTTTGGTATCAAAAGCATCGGGAAGATTTTTCTTTTACCAACAGCCCAATGGTGTGGAGGTTCCTTTTATAATAGGGATTCAAACAAAGTGGATGTTGGAGACAATTGTCAAGCTATCACACAATAGCTTAATAGCCAGGATTCAACATTTAACACAAATAAATACGAGGTAAGTCAGATGCCAATGATTTATTGAATATATTTATTTAAGTTGTATACATTCAGAATGATTAGTAACTTGTATTTGAATTTATGTAATGTTGAAAATGACAGTATCAGTTGTATACACTCGTGGCATTTGATGAACAACAAAGCGGGGTGCTTGTTGCATGGGTCGTAGCATCACGAAACACATCAGATGATATTGCAATATGGCTGGAGAAGCTCATGCGCAAGTGTTTCCAAACCCATCCTGATTTGAAAGTCAATGCTTTCATTGTTGATGATGCATTGGATGAAATCAGTGCCTTGAGGTAACTTTAACATTGTCATGATATAACCAAACTTTCATTTTTTCTAAAAATACCACACTAAAATGCATTGAATATGGCGGGAGGATCACACGTTGTGATGTGATATTATGTGTTTTGCATGTATGGAGGGCTTGGTTGAAAAATGTCAATCGGTTGGCCACTAGTTTCATAAAAGCCAAGGAGATGTTTAGTGAGTTAGGTTTCATCATGAAACACACTCTCAATTATGAAGTGGAAGATGCAATCAATCAATTTTTTATCAAGTTTGCAGATGAAGAGAAGTTCTTAGACTATTTCAACAATCATGAGACCAATGTTGTTGAGTCATACCATTGTTACCTAAAAACAACATTTCTATCTGATAGAAGGAAAAAAATGTGCTCGGAGAATGGATTGGTTATTGCATATGCTACTAACAATGGTTGAACCTTGTTATCGGTTGAAGGAAATCGTAAAAGAAGAAGGATTTCTAAACAAATACAAGAGAGAAAAGCAGCTAGAATCATCAGTGGAATGAGCAAGAAAAATTATGGATATTGATTGTTGTCCTCATGAGAGCATAACCCATGCTTATTGGGTGAGAAGTGAGACAGATTGAGGTAAAAAATACCTTGTCACCTAGTATCATAAGGATTTTATAACGTGTGAATGTCCATGGTCTATCCGTGGAAACATTTGCAAGCATGCCATAAAGGTTAATTGGTTGTATTTCCACTCGGATAATTCAAATCCATTGCTTCATCAACATGCAGAGGATAACATATGCAATGACCCACCTGAGATTAATATAGAGCCTCAAAACCATGATGCAGATGTCGATGCTACTCTTATGGCCACAAATGTTGTTGATGCAGATGCCGAGGCACTTCATTTGGCAAGGGAGGAGTTGTTTAGCTATACATATCTCATTTTAGATAACCCTCCTACTACTTTGACGAAGACAATCCAGTTGACTGGTATGCTTAAAAAAATGTTGGATGAAGCCAATAATTTGCATGTTATTGATTTTAGTAGCATCTTCCCCCGTTGGACTTACAAGAATCACAAGTATGGTCATGTATAGGCCATTTATTTTGGAATCCTCTTTGTTGGAGTTGTTCCAAATCCTTATCGACGCTTTATTTCAAGATTGTACAAGATGACTATGTTGTGTAGGCAAGGCCAATTGTATCATTGAAAATTTATAGTAGTGTACTTTTTATGTACAATCTGAGTTTGAGGATGGTAAAGCAAGTTTATGTTGCTTTTGATTTCCAAGATGGATTCATGTTTGTCTCCAATAGTTTAACTTCAAGATGAAGTTCTTTTTGAGCGGTGAAAAGTTGAGATTAAAGATAATGTCCAGATTCCACTCATCAATATTTTTTTCATGCATCAGTGATAAGAATGTTGACTCAATTATTAACAGGATAGTAGGTCTTCATGAAAAATATAGGTGAAGTGCCTTGATTGGAGCTTGAAGGACACCAATTGAAAAGTAAGCATTTTGGATTGAGTTATTGGATGATTTTTAGTTTTAGCCTCATTCTTTTGACTAGAGAAGTAAACTTTTGGAGACCAAAAGTTCCTAGTGGGGAGATGTGATCAAGAGATCAAATTTTAGCTCAAAACTAAAAGTGCCCATAAAGTATTTAAACTAGTTTCAATTCAAAGTTCTCATTCTTCTAAATTCAACAACACTCGATTCACCTCAATCTGACACCGTATGATCAAGTTATCGTGTGTTGACCATTTGGCCCAACAACTAAAATTTTAGTAGGTGTGTTCACTGGCCAATTGACTGGGTGATTGTATGGTGAGTTAGCATGGTTATTTTGTAGGTTTGAGCCAATCATAGGCTACCAAGTGTCATCCTCTGGTTCGTTGGTAGCTAGTCGATTTTGATTGGTTGTGGTGTTTCTACTTGGACGAGTGAAATGTTGCCACGTGGCCCAGTCATGGGCTGCCATGTAGCACCTTGATGGCATGTTAAAATTTTTGCATGGCAGGATGAGGTCTAGGAGGTTTGAGCCCCTAACCTCATGGAAATCAACGCAAGGCTTTACCAAAAAGTTACATAGTGGGTCTTGTTAACCTAATGGTCGAACTTATATTTAAATTTTAATACGATGCTACTTGGGAGGAGGGTTGAGGCTGTCAGCCCTAGTCACTGCTCTACCACAAGAATTTTGGCACAAAAGAAAGGGGGGCTAACCCTTGAACCCCGACCCCTAGTAAATTTACACCCACGTGACCAACAAGGTAAAGGAGCAGAGCGCTAGTGGAGAAGGGCTTGACCCTAGCCCCGGCTCATGGCCATATCCCATAGCAAAGGACCAAGGTACATAGAGAAAGGTGCTAATTGGAGGTTTCTTACGAAAGGGGGCCAACCCGAGGCATTATGAACACCCATGTGACTGACACGCAATAGTTTTGTGGCTTGGCGAGAGGGGTGGGTGGTTAGTCAAGCCCTTGATCACGTGGCACCCTACCTTACCAAACGCCTGTTTTTTAAGGGCTAGGCTGGTGGGGGTGGACGTTAAGGCCCAACCCATGGCCCTATGTGGCCATATGATCTAATTTTTCACAATAAGGGGTTATTGGGTAACTTAAGTTTCCTATGACATGAATCGGCAGAGGGCAAAAATGTTGCTTCATTAGTGAAAAATTGGGCATATTTGTAGGACAATTAGACTGTTGGTCTTATTTGTAGGGCAGTTAACAATAAAACTCATGGGAGAGCTTGGAGAGCAAGATGTTTTTGATTTTTTGACCAAATTGAGCTCAAGAAGAGTCTAGATGGGGGTTTTGGATCTTTTGGATCCAATTTTTAGCTCTATTTTCTGATTTGAACACATCTAAGGAGTCCTTTGTAGGTTTAAGACCAAGGGTGTGTGGATGAATCATGTTTTTAAAGCAGTTCTGGAAGGCCTTGTAGGGGTTTTCTCACCTTCAGAAGCTTACTACAGTATTTGTTCCTTGAAGGGTTCAGCTTATGTTTACTTTTCTCTTTATGTCATGTTGAGGGAAGTTTTTTTTATGTGCTTCAATGAGGAATTGAAGTGCTTACATGCTCATTTTAGCTCATTTATGTTGGATTATGGGTTCTTTGTAGGAGACGTCTTGTGTTGTTGCTTTATGTCAGAGTTCTTTGCAGTAGAACATTACCTTTTAGGGGTAATAGCCACATGTTTCCATCAACAAACTTTAAGTACTCCCCTTAATATTGAATATATGGAGCAGTCTAGCTATGTTGGCAGGCCCAGAGATGTAGCCCAAGAGGGTTGAACTCCATCAACAAATATTTTTCTACTCTCTTCATTATTCCTATATGAGTTATGTGCTATCATGTTACTTATGATAAGTTTACATTTTAAGACTAACTCATGACTTGAAAAGGCATTGGGAAAACTTGTTTTGTGACAAGACCCATTTTACCTTGCAAAGCCTCAGAACAATCCGATTTTATTTTGTTTGATTGTGGAGAAGAGGGAATTGAACACCTCAATTTTCGAATCAATGACATGCATAAAAACACTTATACCATGATGCATCTCAAATTGCGAGATTAAAGAAAATTCACAAAAATTATCTAAAACACAACTTCATTTTAAAGCATTATATATATATATATATATCCACACCATGGGACAATACCATGGTTATCAATACCACATGTTGAATATGACGTGTGTTGATATGAATATTTTTTTTAATAAATGATTTGAGATAAATGAATTAAAAGGGCATAATTAACTTGGATATAAATCTTTAATTCTTGATTTGTGAATACTACGAATTTTTTGGAATATTTTGGCATATTCCATGGTGGGTATATCTCTTCCATCCACATAATAATATTCCATCGAGGCTAAATCTCTATTATCCACATAATAATTATCGATAATTAAGTTAAAATTGTGGAAGGGGCATAACTAACTTGGATATAAATCTTTAATTCTTGATTTGTGAATACTATGAATTTTTTGGAATATTTTGGCATATTCCATGGTGGGTATATCTCTTCCATCCACATAATAATATTCCATCCAGGCTAAATCTCTATTATCCACATAATAATAATTGTTAATTAAGTTAAAATTGTGGAAGTTCTATTTGAAATAGACATACCCATGGATGAAATTAAATTTATATAGGAAAATAAAGTAATTAAAAAAAAAAAAAATTGTAATTGTTTTCACCTTTTAATATGAGAGAAAAGGGTAATTCCTTCCTTACTCAATATGGAATTTACACATGGATTTTTAAATTGAATATCCCATTGGTAGCGGATAACTTCTTTTTTCAATTTAAGGAGGATGAGGATTCTCAAGGGAATATTCTCAACATACACTTGGTTTGAATGCTTATCAAGGGTTGTAGTATGTTAGAAAGTTTGTTAGGTTGCATTGACTTTTAATAAATTTAAAAGATTTGATGTCCAAAGGCCCACAAATTTCTTAGTGATTTTCAAAGCATATCAAATTTTAGAAACTCTTCAACACTTTTGTTTTTTATCAACACCTCGATTGTTAAGGGTTAAGTAAAATCAAAGTTAATAATAATATTTTTGTGAGAGTAGTTAATAATAATAATATTTTTCTTGCAATAGTTGATAGTAATATTTTGGTTGCAATAGTTTTTTTTGTTATATTATCAATGGTAGATACAAAATGAAGACTTGGGCTATATGAACATCATTAACATTTTTAATGTGGTTTTTCTAGTTAAGTTATCATTATTTAAATTTATAACTCCAATTAGATTTTAAACAAAATTGACTTAAAATGGTTGAAAATGTGAACAAAATGTAAAATAGTAAGACTAAATGGAAATCCACATTATTTATTGTATATTTGTTAATATATTTTTAAGTATAGCTCAATATTACTTAATTATGTATATTAAAATATTTTATTTATAATCCACATGAATTTTTTTTAGTTATTAATAATAATATTTTTTATATGTCACATATTAATTTTATATCAAGAATCAAATGAATTACTCATCTCTTTGTTATTATTCTTATTACAAAGTAATTGATTTTTTTTTTACCTACAATTACTTCTTCTCTTTAAGCATTAAAATCTGTTATTGTTATTAACATTATTTTGTTTTATCAAAATTAACTTTAGATCCAATAGATAGGAGAAAAACGATGTCGAAGAGAGGAGCTTTGAACCCTAAAGCCGTCGCTGCCTCTGCGCCCTTGGCCTTTGGCCGGCCTCGGCTCTCTGTCGCGGGAGAGCACTTGCCTTTCCAGATCTGGAGGTCGGCGCAATCCCCACCTCATTTAAAAAAGGTTTTATGTAGAATCCCAGAGCAGGCGCTGATTCCAGACTTTGAAGCTGTCGCCGCCTCCGCTGCCTTCCTGATCTCGCCTGCGGCTCGGCCCCTGAGCAATCCTGCGGCGCTGATTCCAGACTTTGAAGCTGCCGCCGCCACCGCTACCTTCCTGATCTCGCCTGCGGCTCGGCCCCTGAGCAAACCTACGGAGGAATGGGAGGCTCGTTCTAGGATCTTCAGGAACGAATCTGAGTTGTTGCTCTTTGCGGAGGATGAGCAGTAGGAAGGGGAAATCCTTCATGTGCTAAGCACAGGCACGAATAGTAGCCAGGAAAGTTCTGGTTTCTACACTGACATGGGGCCTCCACTCAGATCAGACTCCTTTTTTCTTGCTGTGTTCTCGAGCTGGAGAAATAGACGCCTTGGGCAGACGATGTCTCCTCTATCGCTGCCTCCTTGGCGTAAAGAGTTGGGAAACTCAAAGGGTTCCAGCCCCGTGCTGATCCAGAACTCTTCGGAAAATTCCTCTGCCCCTTTTCAGGTTCAAATAGCACAAATTCTAGGCAAGACCATTCTGCAATGGTTAAACTCTATAGATCTGGTGCAGAACCTCAAGGCAAATTTGGAGCACAGACTTGGGATTCCCTCAGCTCTACAGAGGCTTCTATTCCAAGGTAAACAGCTCGATGATCAGTTTCCTCTCTCTTCTTACAGCATCAAAAACAACAGCTCTTTAGTGTTCTCCTTTCGTTTGAGAGGTGGAGCTGCAGGTCAATCTTCTTCTGCTCCTCCATTCTCCTACAAAGCTGCAGTCAGCTCTGAGATACCAGCTTCACCTGAACCTCCCAAACCCAAGCCTTTTTTGGTTGACAAGTTGGAGGAGGTTCCCTTTGTTGAGATCTCCTCCTCTGACCTTGCAGACCATACCCAACAATTTGCTGATAGGGCCATCATATGCAGATTCAACGGGCTCTGGCCTCGCTCAAAGGATCTTTATGACTGGATCAAAGACAACTGGACTCATCGCTGCAAAGTTCATTTCTGTGCAAAGGGATACTTCATAGTGTTGTTCAATCTCATTGAGCACTACGAAAAGGCCTTAGAATAAGGCCCATGGTTCATGGGCTCAGCAGGCCTCTTCTTGACTCCATGGTTCCCAGACTTCGACCCAGCCTCAGCAGTCATCACTAAAGCCCCTGTCTGGATCAGACTTCCCAACCTCCCAATTCACCTGTGGCGTACTTCTGTTTACAAGCAAATAGGCAACACCTTGGGCTGCTTCATAATGGGTGACTATGAGAGGGAAATGCAAGGGCTCTATACATATGCTAGAGTATGTGTGGAGCTAGATTTAAGCAAGGGATTGCCAGAGAAAATAAATCTCAAGATCAATGACTCTGTTTGGACCCAGATTCTAGACTACGAAAACACTGCTTTTCGATGCCACCATTGTCACCTAACAGGGCACCTGCAGCACTCCTACCCTTCGCAGGCAACAAATATGAAAAAGGGCTTCTTTGCAAAAACCAAGCCCAAGCGTTGGGCTCCCTGTCCTCCACCGCCAGCCGGAAGCTCTTGCTCCCCAAGTTCGGAGGATGAGGAAAGCGATCCAGATCCGGACCAAGCACCCCAGCCGATGGTTCCGCCTTTGGACTCGAAGGGCCCCTCCCATGTTTCCGCAATCTCCCAGAAGCGTGCACATGAGACTTCCTCCTCTGATTCAGAAAAGGATTGCCCGAAGATCGAGAATTCCAGCTTGCAAGTTGTTTTAGCACTTTCTCCCGAGGTTGGCTGGACAAAAGTCAACAAAAGGAACGGGAAAAAACTCTGTGTTGTAGCTTCTCCCCCTGTGGGGTAAAAGCCTGTTAGACTGTCTTGGCTCTCGAGTTACTTGTGGTAACTGTGAGTTTACTTCTTTCTTCCGGGACCGAGGTTGATGGATCCATCATTTCCGGTATGCCGATCTCTTGCTTCTTATGATTGTACTAAATTTTTTCTTTTACTTAATAGATTTAGTCTTTACCGAGCAAAAAAAAAAACATTATTTTGTTTTATTTTTTTATATGAAATTAATATTGTAATAAATTAGTTTACATAGATATTCAATATGCATTGAAATATTATTAAAAGGTACCTATACATCTTATTTATCAAAAAGGTGAAAATATAAACAATTTTTTTTTATTTACTTTATCTCTTTAAATTTGATATTTTATTCATGGTGAAGAGTGAGAGTGAAATATTTTTACCAGATATCAATAAGGAACTTAGGAACACCATGAGAGTGACATTCTTGATATTTTATAATACTTTAAATAAAAGTAATTAAACATGTATATTGATTTTTGTTTTTTTATTATGATAAATGGTGTTTGTTTATCTATAAAATATTTAATTCTTACTTTAAAAGGGATACATGTCAACTCTAGGTTGAGCATTGAAGTAATTACACTTCTCCCTCATACTTGGTTGTAAAATACACCTCTTGGCACAATAACCAAAAACTATTTTAATGTATAAACAAAATATTTCAATGTTTATATAAGCCATAATTTTGTATCAACTTTTGAGAGAGATGAAATTTTTAATTCTCAATATCCATTTGATATATAGCTTTAAGAAGCATTAGAAAAATGTAAATTATATATGTGTGTGTGAGAGCTAGAGAGATGTTTCTTATAACATTGATGGATGCTTTCTAATTTAGCCTATGAAAGAGATTTCTATGACGATGATGTGAAATTTCTTTTATAAATAAGTATTTTCTAATTTAAAGTATAAGAAAAATTTGTAGTTCATTGAATGCTTAATATAATGTTTAAATGTAACATTTAAAAAAAAGTATATTAATAATAGAAAAAATAGATATAATATAGATATATATCAAGTTTTAAAATAAATATATATTTATAAATAATATTGATTTGAAAAAAATATATATTAATAATAAAAAAAAATAGATAAAAATAATATATATCAAATTTTAAAATAAATAATAATATTTTATAAATAATATTGATTTGAAAAATATTTCACTATAAAATATGAACATAAAGTACAAAAGACCATATCAACAATAATACAAAGATGTGAAATAATTTAATAATAATTATTTTAAATTAATTAATTACATAAATTTTTCATATTTATTAAAATTAAAAAATAATTATTTATACATAATAATATTATTATAAATATATTATTATTCTTATAAAATGTAAATTTTATGTTCTATTTTAATATAATTAATAGTATACATATTATTTATGATATTAATGATTATATTAAAATTAAATTTTCTATTTTTAATATAATCAAATAGTAAATATATATTTGTGGTTTAAAGTAGATGGAAATAAAATATACTTTTGTACATCCATCCATTTTTCAAATTTCATTGTTCATAATAATTATTACTTTTATTTATTGATTTTTTTTTGCATTTCAATTCTATGTATTAAAGATAGTTATTTATTTATTTTTAATAGGTTATATTTGATATTAATTTTTATCCTATTTCAAATAATTGCCATTCTACTAATTTATTTGATTTAAAATTGAAATTACATATTTTATAATTATTAACTTTATTTATAAATTAAACATCTGCATATGAATAGCTTTAAAACTTTAAATCAAAACTATGTACACATTAATATTTTTTTTTAACTTAGTTTACATTATATTTTTTAAATTGAAATTAATTTCATTTCTGAAATTATCAAAACTTTCATATAAATTATAATTTTTTTAAATAATAAATAATATTAAATATTAAATAAATTTTTAAAGTTAAATTCGTGAAACACCATTATAGTATCGGGTTACATTATCTAGTATGGTTACAATTAATATTTTTAACTTAGGAACAAATTACAATATTTTTGAAATTATAATAAAACTAATATCAATTATAATTTTTTAAATATGACTAAATATTATATTAATAATAAATTGTTTTAAAAGTTAAACTTCATGACCCATTCATAAGTATGTGTTTTAAGGATTCTTTTTGTTGTAACATGGAAGCTTTTGAAGTTGTTTCGATTTGAATTTATAGCATTTTAAAAGTTTAAAGATTTGATTTATTGTACATTTAGTGTGTTTTTATTATTATTTTCAGGAAATATTAAAAATTTATTTTTGAAAGTTATATCTATCTTTTCAAAGTTGGTTTTAGGTCGATGTTTGATTTTTTGATGAGGTGTAATATCTGGATGATTTGAGATTTTATTTTTACGAGGAGATATTTAAAATCCAATCTTTTAAAAGTTAAAGTTCACCATTTCAAAAGTTAGTTTAGGTTAGATTTGATTTACTCTAGATTGAATATAATGATTTTAACAATCTAACTACTTTCAAGAATATATATTTAAAATTCAATTTTTTCAAAGTTATAATCTATTTTTTCAAAAGTTAGTCTAGATTATATTTGATGTACTCCAGATTGAATGTAATTTCTAAATAATTTTGACAATTTATATATTTAAATAATGATGAAATCTAAAATATAATTTCTGAATGATTTTGACAATCTCACTCTTTAAATAATAAAAAAATCTAAAATATAATTACTAAATATAATGAAAATATAAATAATTAAAAAAAATAAATCAAAATGTTCAATCAAAACTCATTTTCAGTCTAGAGAGACAAAATTTGTGAGCAAAAGTAAATGATCGAGAAGAACGAGTTGAACAAGGAATGAGAACAAGGGTCCAAATGGCTTTGACCAACAACAAAGAAATAGGAAAAACAGCCATAGTTTATCTACTCTACGGAGTCTAATTTAAGCATAATTTAGGTAAAGGTCAAGTGGAAGAGACGACGATTGCGTTTGAATGCACCAAAATCAGCGACAAATAAAAACATTGCGTGTCAGTGGAGCACCAAAATCAACGACAAATAAAATCGAAATTCATCTATTTTTGTAATGTCAGTGTCTACTTTAATCACTTGACTATGTGAATTCAATTTTTGAAATTTTTTTATCATTGGATTTTTTAAAATGGTTTCATGTTAAATTATATTATCTTATTATCAAAT
>APFE031284769.1:34225-64796 GCA_000404065.3 Pinus taeda
ATGAAATAAAAATATAATTATTTTTACAATTATACATTATCATGACCGCATTTTATTCTTTACATACAGCAAAGCATTCCTTTCTACATAAGAAATTATAGGTTTAAAACCAGAGGAGTAAAGAATGTACACCACCATAAACTTTAGTAAGCAAATATTTGGGTGAAAATTGTCCCTTGTCCCAAAAATAATAGAGTATCATACACCAATTTAGTATCTAACTTGATTGTAATACCCTGGTAGAGTAAAATTGCACAAGCATCATGGTCATCACAGGAATGTAGAACAGGTGTCGGCACTGTGAATGTGTGAATCCAATTAAGGTGTTGTGAAATGAGAGGAACTTGATTCGCGTGATAGCTTATATGCTTATCATCACACAGGGAGATTGTTGGTGTGATGAGCGGGTTGATTTGACATGCAAGATTCGTGAGAAGACCAAGGCGCTGATCACGAGAGAGAACATTCGATAAGTATGATTATGGAAAAAGATAGTCTTTGAGATGATCAACTTCACAATTCCATGATTGCATGAGAGATGGACAATACCAACTCGAATTGGATGTAAGAGACATGCATGAAGATGGACACACTGTAACAGACTAGTGGATTCGGTCATATAAAGAACATAATAGGTCGAGAGGGCCAAACACCATCATCTCTTTTTACCAATCACTAGCACCTTGTCCTTAGACATCTCTCATGATAGAAAGAAACCAGGGATGGACCATCCCCACATAAGGGAGGAGCTACAGATCAGCTCCTCAAGCCAATTCCCATATATAAACACACCATAACGATATAAAACCATAAACAACGAGATAAAGGATATTTTCAAAATCCATTCTATCCAATCACATAAACAACCATTCTCATTGGGCAGGTATTCCTTCCAAAAAACACAAGTAACCCAAATTATTCCATACATCCCCATTAGAAGCAGAAAAATACCATAGAAGATGGACACCGGCATAGAAAAAACAGATGCAATATAAAATTTAACCACACAAGCATGCTTGCTTGTTGGATAAGCGATTCTAGGTTACATAGTCAACCAATTGCAGGACAGGTCAACTACCTTCCATGCAACATTCACAATTAAAGTTTGTCACTGGTGGGAAGGGGTGAAAAGAAACAAAACATACATAACTACCAATGCCATGAACTCGAAGCCATTGTTCTCCCACAGACGGAGACTCCCTGCTGAGCTTGCCATCAAAAAATAGAGACGCAGATAGTTTCGCTTGACGCTTGGAGCTACACTATAGCACAAGGTGAGTGCATGGAATGGGTTGCATGCCTTCACCACCTAGAGGTTAAGTGCACGACGAAGAATTTCTCCCACCTTAAACTCTCCCACACGACCTACCTCCTCGCCAACTTGTTCACACATACAATGTACTGGCAAGAGTCGCCTTTTGGCGATGCCTCCCATATTGTCACCTTTAACGAGAGTCTCAAGAGTGACTGTGAGCTGGCACACACCTTGATCGGGGAGATTTAAAAGAATGTATTTTAAAATATATATATATATATATATAGTATATATATTATAATATATATATATATATATATTATATATATATAATTATATAAGATATATGATTTGATTAAAATATGGAGAGAAACTATGATTAAGGGAGCATTTAGTCTAGAGTAACTTAATTATAAGAGATAGAAATAGAGTCAAACATGTATATAGTTGGTTTAATTTTCTTAAAATATGATTTGAATTGTCGATTGGTAGTAGTAGAATTGGAAAAAAACATGTTGGCAAGCCCTTGTGTATCCAAGTGATTGGAAGTTCAATCTCCCGGACATGTCTCACTAGCTAAACTTAGAAATAAATGATTTGAATTTGGAAATGAGTTACAATATGTTCTCCCTCTTGTGAATTTTTTTACTAACTTCTAGTAATGGCACATTTAAAAAAAACAAAGAAACCAACCTCTTCCCAATAAGAGCACAGAAGGAAAAGTTCTAAAACTAAGTCTTCTATTTTTTATGCCTATTGTTTAATGTGAGCAAGAGTATATTTTAGCAAATTTCTTGCATAAGAAAATGCATAAACATAACACTTCTATAAATTACTAGAAGATGGCTAACCCCATGTAGGAGTCATGATCTGAATTCTTTCTACTATGATATTTATTACGACTTGTTATGAGTGGGGAAGAATGCTTCTTTCAAGCACATCTAAATAGGATAGAGAAGGGCTTCTTCTCGACCACCTTACCGGATTCTTCATCTTTTAAAGCAAGAGGGACCTTTGGGGAAAGATTCCCCATTGTAGGAGATTTCCTTGGAGGACCCTGATCTTGTTCTTCTTCATCAATCAAATCAGGAGGGTCCTTTGGAAAATGATTATTTGGTTGATCAGCTTAGGCCTCAAGATTCTTACCCTCTTCGTTTGGAGCATTTAGGACTTTAAATTTGTTTGTGGAAATGGGAGGATGCTTAGATTCAACATTACTTGTCTATTGCTTTTTACTTCCATGCTTCTTATGTTTCCTTTCGTTGAGAATGATTCCTTGGGTAGTTTCTCCTTTCTCTTCATTAATAGGATGCTTTGGAGAGATTCTCGAAGTTGAAGCTTCTGTGCTACTTTTGACAAAGTGTCCATAGATTACATTTAAAAGGAAGTTGTTCGTAATCGAAAGCCTGGAGATGAGACCAACCATCCAGATTTAGCTAAATCACTTTAGGGAGGTAATTTTAGGAATCCATTTCAAAACAAATTCGTGAACACGAAAAATTGTTCCGTCGTTCGAGATCAGAGTAAATAAATCTGCCTAGTTTATCTTCAATTGCCTTAAAAATGGCTTCATCAAAACAAAAAAGAGGGATAAAAGGAAATATGATTGGCATAAGTGTATATGATATTTCCATCATGGGATTAAATTCTAGAGACCAATGAGTAAGAAACAAACCTCTAGTGCCCATTAAATAGGGACCTGACCTACAAATCTGGTCTCTATCTTCGTGATTTTCAAAGAGAAACGCATAATATCCATTTCGATAATAGTAAATATTCTGGGGCTCATGATTTGCCCAGTTGTTAAAAACCTAGTCTTCAACAACTTCATAAGTTGCCACAAACTAGTGAGCTTTCCCATTAACCCTTTTTCCTTTAAGAAAACCACAATATTTTTAGTTAAGGAGGAAAACCCCATATCGAAAAAGGCTCTGATTTTACAAATTTATTTGGGGCACTCATTGTGTTAGCATTAAATCACGCAATCAACAAAACAATCTTAAAAGCCACACAATCTTAAACTTCGAAGTCAAAATGTCTTTTCATTTAAATTTTAAATTTTTATTGTTAATACAGGAAATTAAACTGTCGAACGAGATTTGATTAACTTCGGTATCTCATGAGCCCGAGGTGGACAGCTTGATTGGCAAGTTTCATGAGATTTCGAGGTAGATTAGCCAACTAAAAAAACTTACTCTTATATCTCTTCAATGTAATTATACTTCTACTTCCAAGTCAAAATGTCATTTCTGAAATATATATATATATATATTATCAAGATTCTCCAACGAACTTGATTTTATTAAAACAAGAAAACGCTGAGTCCATGAAAGTTTGCGGATGTATATTTTATTTAATAATTAATAATGTCGTACAACCACCAAAGTCCACCCATTCTGCGTGGCAGACCAAATGGTTCAAACAGGGCAACTCCTATTTCCACCTCCATAACAAAATTAATACTATGGAGGTACCTTGTCAGAGTCTCACAGAGCCCTTTCCGGCTGCCCGGCGACCCTGCCCGTCGCATTCACGGATCGGCTCCAGCGTTTCCATCATTCACTGTGACGTACTCACGGATCGGCTCCAGCGTTTCCATCATTCACTGTGACGTACATACATTAAATTTGTCTCCCCGTATATCGCATTTCAAAATTGGATTTCAAACCGGATTGAAATTTTTGAATTCAAACTGTTATTCCCGCCCAATGTTTTTTTAAAATGAATTGAAATTGTGTAATTGGAGTGTAATTCCAGTTTATGTTATGTGTCTCCGCGGTTTCGGTTATGTACTGCATGCTACGAATCCGGAATCTTCATCAGTTGCCATGGACGCTCTTCTGAAGCAATTTGAAAGGCTTCAAAGACCAATTGATCTCGTGCAGATGCTACAGGAAACCCAAGTGAAGCAAGTCCCTGCACGCTAGGCGGTAGCACTATCGACCGAGAGTTCCGATCTCCCATGGTGCTGGGGAACTTCAATATCTACAGAAGCTCCTCCCTGTACAAAGGCAAGACGTTGGGAAACAACAACGGCCTTTATCTACGGTAAAACCATGTCCAGTCCAATAACGATTACAAATATGTGCCTCGCAGCAAGACTATCGATATAAAAATCTCCTTGGAAGGGCCAAGCTCGTGCTGATTAGTTGATTCTGATTACAGGTGGGCCGAGAAGTCTGTCTTCGAAGCATCTTGTATTTGTTACATAAGAACAAAGTGGACCATATTATCGTTATATACCATTACGACCTTATTGCATAAATTTTATGCTTCTGCTCAATATATTTTCACTTCCAGTTATTAAATGTAAAAAATGTATGCTTTCTTTCCGCAAGTCTTGTGCAAGCTTCTCATTAATACTAGATTTTAAGCAAGATATTTGATTTTCTATCCTCAAATCTGATCTAATCCTCAAGTTCTTCTTTTGAAGCACATAATCGGGGGTGTTTTGCAAGTTTGCAAAGGGCTATAAGACAATACGATATGCCTTTTCTCCGAGCATTGTTAGAGAGGTCGAAGAGGAGTATGGGTGTGGTCTCCAGATGGGGCTCACCCTTTTATGCGACCACGTTTCTTTCGAATATCTGAAGTCCATGTTGGGGAAAAGGATTACCCCCTACCCGAAAATTTACAGCTTCATTAGATCATTGATTTCCAATAGACGATGGACTGCGAATACCAGAATGTATAGAATTATGCGATACACTCTAACAAGACTGGAGGTCATATAATCTCTCTATAAGGAAGAAACCTGAATGAATCTCAGGATGCATGGTAGTGGAACTGATTCGGTGTAAATCCAGTCGCCTCTGTTGGAGTTAATTCTGAGGAAGAGGAGCCATATGGGATTAATAAACGACCAGTGAACCTTTATATAAATTTTGGCATAGCATTCATGGTTAAATTAGAATCCCTCATTGACGACAGTTGACATTAATTTTCAAAAGCGGTTGAGATTGATTTTGTTTCTTTCTGCAATGTGCATATTTGAGAGAATATTAAAGGCTTACAAGATATACAAATCGCCATTAGATTTTCTTTTACTATCACATTCTCCATTCTGTTATGGTGTAACATGTCATTAGACTTGTTCATGTCACCAGAATTATCAAATTCCACCCTCGGTCATAACAACAAAGATGATTACGTTTACCAAATTTCACTTTAGGATTCAAATTCCAGCCTCCATCCTAATTTCCCTTTAGTATTGTCGGACATGACGTCAAAACCTTTCATATCCATTATAATAAAGATTTGATTTTTACAGAAATAGTTTTGGTTTATTTTATTTTAAGCTTCTATTTTAGATATGGAGATACAATGTTGGAAATTTTTAACTAATGCAAATTTAGATTAATTCTTATTAAAATTTTATTCTTAAAATAAAATTTATATATGGTTGTGTAATAATATATAAATATTTCTATAGATTAATTAATTATAATTTAAAAACGTATTATACAAACAATTTTACTAATTTATATTATTAATATTATTTTTTAAAATTGTATATATTTATTATGCAACTAATTACTAACTATAAATATAATTATTAACTATAAATAAAAATATATATATATGATTTAACAATAATATTAGTTATTCTAGTATTAATAAACATGAACATTACTTTATTCTAATAATAATAATATTTTATTAAGAATTCTATTGGTTTATTTTTAATAGTATTGGAATTATGAATTATTAAATAAATATGGATTTATTAGTTATTCTAGTATTAATAAACATGAACATTACTTTATTCTAATAATAATATTATTTTATTAAGAATTCTATTTGTTTGTTTTTAATAGTATTTGAATTATGAATTATTAAATAAATATGGATTTATTAACATTTTTCGAATGGACCATTATATTTAAATAGTAAATAATAAAATGGTATATTTTTACCTAAGATAACTAAATTATAAGAGTAACATTTATTTATACTTTAATAATATTAGAATAATAATAATTATACATTATTTAAAAAAAATATATGACCATTATATTTAAATAATAAACATGGATATTAGATTATTCAATACTCATATTATTAAATGATTTTAATCTTAAATATAATTAACAAATTTACCTATTTTAGCTATTTATAGGAATGTTAATAATTAAATTAATGGTTTGACTAGGATCATTAGGTCAAATTAGCCGTTGGCATGATAACCGTTGGAGTCTCTGCACACTCTATTTAATCAGCTAAACCGGATTGGTTCTTCAACTTGTCCTGACAATGAACCACACTAGTTGGTTCGAAACTCGTCGACAAAAGATTGGTTATGTGATTTTGCCAAAGATTATCTAAACAATATTCTCTTATTTATTTGAAATTTTGAAAATAAGATTTGTTTTTTTCTTTATATATAACATTATAAGTTAAAATGAGAAATCTAAAACATTTCTCATTAAAATACTAACAAAAACAAAAACGAATATTTGA
The DNA here is from genome assembly GCA_000404065.3 of Pinus taeda. Taxonomy (NCBI): domain Eukaryota; kingdom Viridiplantae; phylum Streptophyta; class Pinopsida; order Pinales; family Pinaceae; genus Pinus; species Pinus taeda. Next base: position 40,941 of record APFE031284769.1, read on the forward strand.
CTTTAACAGTAAAGACATATTTGACTTTAAGAGTAAAGAGATTAAAATACCCATTTGACTTTAACAGTAAAGTCATATTTGACTTTAAGAGTAAAGAGATTAAAATACCCGGTTCCGGAGCTAAATATGATAACTATAATGTATCTAGAAAAGTTGTATAATTCCATTTATAAAAATATAATTGAATAATAAGTATCACTTAGTATTTCATTAATCTTTTTGGAATTACTAAAAAGCTTTTTAATAATAAGTATTATTATTAATATTACATAAGTCTTTTTTGGTCCTGAAGATGATGGGAGGTAAAGAGAACTATTTAATATTAATAATGAATCTTATTAATAAAAAGTTTTAAAAATTTCGGAAAATATTAATGAAATGTTGAATGACATGTGATTATTTCATTTCACTGTATCATAGTTATATCATATTTATTTTAAAAAAATGTAGTTTCTAATGTATTTATTGCTTAAATTAAATATTCATTTTTATGAATATTTCAATAATTTTTAGAAATAAAATTTAAAAACTTTTTCTCAATATATTAAAATTATATCATGTTTATTTAATGAAAAATGCAATTTCTAATGTCTTCATTGCTTGAGTCAAATATTCATTTTTGTGAATATTCCAATAAGAAATGTTATGGATATTGCATTTTCCCATATAAAGTTGTGTAACCTTTGAAAAATGAAAATTTAATTATAACTAGCAATTGCACTAGATGTTGCAAAGGAAACTTAGTTAGGCATAAATTCGAAGAATCGTGATATATAAAAGATCAATATATAAAAATAAAAATCAATGCAAACAAAATTTTGAAAAATAAAACATATAATTACCATTTTATCATTAGAAATATCTTCTACATTCTACATCTCCATTCTTTACCCTTTTACATTACAAAGTTATCAAATTTATCTGAAACAATTTCTAACATGAATCATATCCCATAATACAAAAGAAATTTAAAATAGAAGAAAAATTTAAAAATGGACAACTTACGCCATCATTTTATTTTTATTTTTATATTATTTTATCATTATTATAAATAAATAAATTTTTAACTTCCTTTGAAAATTATTCTGTGTGAAATAATTCATACTTCATTGAAAATCCATCTTCAATGCAAATTGTAAATTTATTATTTTATCATTTTCTGATGAAGAACATTTCATATTGAATTGGATTCACTCTCATTACATATTAAAAAAATTAAATAATTGGTAAGTATTGCATTAAAATTATCATTTGAACCAAATTTAATAATTTTCATATTAGATTTTGAAATTATCATTATATTAAGTAATATTGGAAGATAAAACCTTATCACCAATGGCAAATAAACAATTTTCCATTCCAAATTACCATTTGTAGATGAGTGGACCATCTCTGTGGGAAATATCAAGAGAGCACAATTTCCAGATGGGTGGACCATTCGAGATCTATTTTTGGGAAATATTAAGAGAGCACAATTTCCAGATGGGTGGACCATTCGAGATCTATGCGCACATCTTCCGTATATGCCCAGTTTGGGCATATGCGCACATCTTCCGTATATGCCCAGTTTCCGTATATGCGCACATCTTCCGTATATGCCCAGTTTCCGTATATGCCCACATCTTCCGTATATGCGCACATCTTCCGTATATGGTCACATCTTCCGTATATGCCCAGTTTGGGCATATGCGCACATCTTCCGTATATGTCCAGTTTCCGTATATGCACACATCTTCCGTATATGCCCAGTTTCCGTATATGCCCACATTCCATATATACCCAGTTTCCGTATATGCGTACATCTTCCGTATATGCCCAGTTTCCGTATATGCCCACGTCTTCCATATATGCACACATCTTCCGTATATGCCCAATTTCCGTATATGCCCACATCTTCCGTATATGCGCACATCTTCCGTATATGCCCAGTTTCTGTATATGCCCACATCTTCCGTATATGCGCACATCTTCCGTATATGCGCACATCTTCCGAGGTTGGCTTTGTGCACGTTCGTGCAGCTCGTTTGCCCGGGTCTCCCTTGTCGGTTCGTTTTGGTCGTTCAGGCGCACATGCAAAATCATTCGAGCGGGTCGTTTGAGGGCACCCGTGTAAACTCATTTGGGCGGGTCGTTCGGGCGAGTCGTTCGGGTGGGTCATTCGGGCTTGTCAAAAATGCTAAGTTGTGACCCGAGGTTGGCTTTGTGCATGTTCGTGCAGCTCGTTTGCCCGGGTCTCCCTTGTCGGTTTGTTTCGGTCGTTCGGGCGCACATGCAAAATCCTTCGGGCGGGTCGTTTGGGCTAGTCGTTCGGGCGGGTCGTTTGGGCGAGTCGTTCGGGCGGGTTGTTTGGGCAGGTCGTTCGAGTGAGTCGTTCGGGCGGGTCGTTTGGGCAGGTCGTTCGGGCAAGTCATTCGGGCGGGTCGTTCGGGCGAGTCAAAAATGCTAAGTTGTGACCCGAGGTTGGCTTTGTGCACATTCGTGCAGCTCGTTTGCCCGGGTCTCCCTTGTCGGTTCGTTTCAGTCGTTAGGGCGCACATGCAAAATCGTTCGGGCGGGTTGTTTGAGGGCGCCCGTGTAAACTCGTTCGGGCGGGTCGTTCGGGCCAGTCGTTCGGGCCAGTCATTCGGGCGAGTCAAAAATGCTAAGTTGTGACCCGAGGTTGGCTTTGTGCACGTTCATGCAGCTCGTTTGCTTGGGTCTCCCTTGTCGGTTCGTTTTGGTCGTTCGGGCGCACATGCAAAATCGTTCGGGCGGGTTACAACCTACACTAATATTTCCAAATATCAACTAAACATATTTGTGAAGAGAATTGAGAAAATTCTAGAAGCCATGCTATATCCTACCATGTGAAGATACAAAATCTTGGCCCTTGTTGATCATAGACTTATTGGGCAACTCACTAGGATTTGGCTCTTTCACAAAATTATGAAAACTTGTTTGAAGAATACCTATAAGCCTCATATCAAAAGACACAATGTTGTTGATCTCGTTTCCCATCAACGATAAATGTCAACATCCTAGGGACTTTTATATATTCTATGGTGTTTTTATAGAGGTGATACTCCTCTTTCACACACTCACATTTTCTGATTAACTCAAAAATGTGGAATTAAACATTCAACATATTCACCTTTGAGTGGACCATGTGATTTTAAAGAAAATAAATAAAAACAAAAAGAAGTAAATACTATCTAATTAAGTCATTCCATGGCACATATCCATTCACATATCATGAGGGAGACACATTTGAAACAAATACATAGACAAAAAATAAAGAAATGGTCCAAATATTTTAAAGAGCTCTAAAATGGTTTCATTCAATATCATAAACAATCATAGGAGAACATTCATGAGATTTCAATGCTTAATTAAAAGTATACGAAACCACAAATTCCATGCGCTCTTGGAAATAGCTCTTTATAAGAGTCAAAAAGATATTACAAACTTTAAGTTCAAATAGAGCAAGTGTGTAAAGTACTCTACAAAATTCCTAATACTTAAATGTAATTTGAATGCATTCATCCTTAAGGGACTAGAATGGAACTCGAATGGGACTCTTGAGGAACAATAAATGGTATATATTAAGCTAGAAGAAAGCAAAAGGAATGCAGACAGAATTACAAATGTATAACAAACTTTACAAAGTTGGATGATTTAAGACTAGGGAGAAATAAATGGGAATTGCTTCAAATAAAATATAGAACACTCACAAAATTGCAGAAGGATGACCGACTTAATGAATTATCTATCCCTTATAGCATCAAATGTTGGAGTATGCATTAGTCTTTGCATATTTGTTAATCTAACCAATGGGGAAGTTATTCAGGATTAACAACTTCATTTAAATATTTTCTAAGCCATTCTTTAATATAATCCATAGGAAGGACGATTATGTCGTGTCTTACATCTAATGCAAAAGTATGCTCATATGTTTCTTTTGTATTTGAACATAATTGATTGATGACTGATAGTTGGTCTTCATTCTCATTATTATATGTAACTAACCATTTTTTTATTTCTTCCTTCAAAGAATTTGTTAAGTTGTCGAACTCATTACCCCATAATGTCTTAATAACTTCCAATTCTTGTAGCACATCTTTTGGAACTAACATGGAGTCTGTAATCATTCTTGACCCTTGAATATCTTCAACAACTTTAATACATTTAAAGAAACTATTGCTTCGTTAGTCATTAATCTTTGTACACTCAAAAATAGCATCCTTTAACATTTTGATTCTAGCATATAATCTTGCCTTTATCTATTTTATTTGCTCCCCATTTGAAATCCCTTGTTGGGTTTTTTGAAAGTCATTAAGGGTAGAAATTCTAGTAATAAATATCATTAAATCACTATGAGCAAAGTGTTAATCATGTTCCAAGTCCTTTAGCAAATAATTTGTAAAAGAAGAAATCTTTGAGAGAGCTTTCTTAAATTTAGAAATAGCTCCCATGCGTGTTCAGTAACTATTAGTCACATATTGATATTGTCTATGACTTAAGTCCTAATTCCATTCAATGGTTTTATTGCATTCATAATTCTATTTAGTGTATTAAGCGTGACTGTTGGTACAAGTTCTAGGTTTGGGATAGCTAAAGGGTGCATAAATGAAGGTCTATGGCTTAGAGCTTCTTCAAGTTCATTGATCTTCCTCTTTAATCACATGTTCTCAATTTCTTGCACTATGTCAAAATGTGTAAGCGTGTCCCTTTTAGCCATATGTAATTTAAGAAGTCTAGTAGGTCCAACTCCTAAGACATCTACTTTCGACTTTCATTTCTTTGCCACCTTCTTGTTCCTAATATGCACCTTCTCAATTTGTAACTTCATACTAGCCTTATCATAATGAGTATTATGCATAGTAATAATTGTTCTTCAAAAATGGTTGGCTCCTATATAGTTAATTATTCTACTATTCTTTGAATTTCTACTAGACATAGTGCTACCCAATCGAGGACTACAATAATATTTACTTTCATGTCGGTGAGCCCTTCTGCTTGTTTTGACTATTTCTTACTAGAACTTATATTACTTCTTGATGAGGTAACCATGGTATGGGATTTATCCAAACTACCATGATGGGGTGGTTCTTCACCATCATCTCCATTAGAGCATCATTCATTACTCTCTCCACAGGTTATAATTATCTCTTTTTCTTAGGGCCTAGGGAGGGACTCCGACGAGTCTGTGGGGCTTATAAGGGTTATACACTTGTAGGGTTCTTCCCTCTTTTCTTGATTTTGGTATTCTATTCTAAAGTGGAATTAACTTTTGTGATTAAATCATCATTTATTCTCTTGGAAGAATTTTCTTGTAAAATTCGAGTTCTTCACACTAATTAAGACAAGGAATGACTTTTGATTTTATAAATTCGAGTTCATCTCATCATTATAATATCTTAGTTTTATGGAGTTGTCTATAATGCGACTTTTTGAGATTCCGGTGACGGAATCCGGTGGAAGAAATTGAGGTTAAATCTTTATTTGTTTCAGTTAAAATGGTTTTTTAACTGTATATTCGGATTCAGCACCCTGAAAAACCCATGGGACGCTTTCATTGTGCAGAAACTAGCTATTAAACATGTGATTCCAATAAATTGCTGCCGGATTTTGACCGAAAAAAACCCACCGGAAAGCCTTTCAAAAAGTCGCATTATAGACTACTGCTAGTTTTATTCTTCCTCATATTTCTTTATCACGACAAAACTTTTCATTAAATATTATGTCATTTTAGCTTGAGCAAAAAGTGACTTTGAATAAAGTGAAAAATAATTTTAAGAAACCTCTTACTTTCATAATACTTATCCATATATATAATATACATAATCATATCCATAATTTTAATAACAAAAAAAACTTGTTTAGTTTTATAATAAAATAAGATTTATTAAATATTAATATTTTAAATATTAATTTTTATATTAATCAAAAAGTATTTATTATATTTTTTCCAACCCATGGCTTAAATATAATTTACAAAAAATTAAATAAACTTTCTATAAAAATATTTTATTAATTAAAAATAAATAATATACAAAATTTCTAAATAAACTTTTTATAAAAAAATTATAACTTTTATACCTTCACTTTATTATTTAAAAATAAATTTAAAGTAGGAACTATATCTCAACTAATAACAACATCTTTTAATTGTAATTCTTATATTTTAGTTTTTGGAAAGAATTAATATTTAACGTAATTAATCATTATTTATAAGTGAGTTAGGGCATAGTTTTAGTCTTATCAAATATTATGAATTCTAAATAATTGAATTTATTTGTAACGATGATGTAATGATGCTAAGATTAAGATTATTTGGAACAAAACTTCCGTTATAACCTTGGACATTGATATTGTTTGTTTTTATGGCCAAGATAAGAGATATTTTTGGAACAAAACTCGCATTATAACCTTGGGATATTGATACTATTTGTTTTAAGGAGAATCCTACCTCGATAACAAACCCACAACTAATGATCCTCTAAACTTTAGGTTTTGTTTTTTGTTTTTTCTTTTGGTTGAAGTAGTTCTATTAAATGCAAGGAGAAAATAACAATAACGCAGAGATAATTTTCATTATTTTATTAATGGTTTTTTTTAGTACATTAAAGTTGTAACTAAAATTAGATGTTGGCATTTTAAAGACATACTTAGCACCTGGAAACAATTTTTGGAAAAAAAATTATGTATTAAAAAGTCTAAAAAATACAGAGATTACATATATTGAAACTGTCCTTGTAGCCCCTTTATATATAAAACAATGGCTAAAGTTATATTATTGTAGCCTAAGTCATTTAAACTTGCTGGAATGTTTAGCCTTCAAAGTAGCCAACCTAGTGGGTTTAGTGAGAGCAATGCTAGTTGAGCATATATGCTCTATGTATTGTTTGCGTGACTTGAACCCACGTGCTTTCAAGTCCTTTGGTGTGATTTTGGTCCTTTTAACCATAGCATCAACATTTATCTTTTTGTTTTCTGTGGAAATTAAAACATTATCAATAAATATCAAAATCCACATAGATATAATGAAAATATGCTGACCATGTAACGAATATGAAAAGACATTTCATTGACTAGCTATCAATAAATATCAAAATCTATATAGATATAATGAGAATATGGTGAACATGTAAGGAATATGAAAAGAAAATGCATTAACTAGTCATAAAAAAATACGTCAATGTTATTATGAGCTAAGATATGTAGTATATAACTTACCTCTCCTAATTTATCTTGAAGTCTAGGTGAATGCCGCAATGGTTGAGGAGAATGTGATTTTTGCTGAGTATCATGTCCACCATCATACATGTGCAAAGGTGTTTTAGGAGATGTATATTCATTACTCTGAACATTAGATTATACATAGATATAAGTATGTGAATAAAAAAGAATTAAATGTAAAAATATGATAAAATTATAAGAATATAAATAAATATAGCCTTACCTTGCATTGTGACATTGGACATGAAGATGGTTGTAGCATTTGAACCATTTCATTTCCATTCTTCTTAAGGCTTCTACAAGGGGTTTTCATTGATTGTGATCGTTCTAAAGGGAACACTTGCACCATAAATAAGAAATAACACACACACACATAATAAAAAAAAATGAAAGATAAGGATATATAATACAGAACATCCATTTCTCATCCCATCATTATGGTAAAACATAACAATTTATATATTAATATTTTCGGTGGAATAGGTTATATGGATTAAAAACTTACTGGCCTAGTAACCCCTTGAAAACCTTGAAATCTAGGTGAGCGTCACAATGGTTGGTGGCTTGAATTTGGGGAATTTTGTTGATTAGGCTATGCATATCAATATCAGTGAGAAATTAGTATACAATTATAATAAATATAAATATTGTTTAATGTTAAAATGTCTAAAAAATTAATATATGCAAAAAAATGGACTCAACTGTGTTGTCATTGTCCTGATTGGTTTCATCAAAGTTTAATATATGGCTGTGCCCATCTGATCCTTCTTCCCCCACATCATCGGGAACCACATTGCTTGCTTTCTCTTTTATAGCAATATCTATGTGCTTCATTGTCTGCATGCGTCTACGAGGTAGACTCTGATCCCAACGTTGAATTTTTTCATAAATCCTTTGCTTTGAAGTGTCATTAAGCTGATCAAATGTAGCAACTGAATGTGAAAACAAGTTTCAATCAATTAAGTCCACAACAATAAATTAATATTAATAGAAAACATATACAGATAAATACTAATAAATACTTACAGCTGAAAGAATTTATTCATTGACAATATTAATAAAAAATCATATACAAATAAATACTAATAAATACTTACAGCTGAAAGAATTTCTTCATTGACAAATCTTTTATATGCTTGTTGTCGTGCATGACATAGCCTTGCATCTAAGTCATATTGTATTTTGGAATTTTGCCTTTTAACTACACTTGTTGATTTGACCGCCCATGTAGCATTTGCATCTCTTGCTCGACCTCTTTGACATGGAGGAATTGGTGGGAGATTGTGGGTGGTAGCGCGATGATGATTAAGGGCAGATAGCTTAGATCGACTCAAATTCCCCGCACAGCCACCAACAAGACAAGTGAACACTTTCTTGGTGCCTTTGATAGTTACCTCCCATTCATGTCTAATTTCCTCCATTTTCTTACTTCCTTATAAATGAATATGTAAACAACAATGTTGTTAAAAACATCATAAAAACACATTAAAATAAAAATCAATATTCATATCTATTTTTTTGTGGTCACTGTTGCACATCCGGCAAGGACAAAGTCTGTAAGTGCTTTCATCAACTGATTTTAGTCTGATTTTAGTTTAACGATTATGTTTTTTTCTTTGGAATTTCTTGAAAGAAAAAAATTGCAAGGATTTTAGTAAATCTAAATAAAAATTATGTGTACTGCAAATTTTTGACAGTGTTAAATTTATTTCTATTCTAAAAATATAATTCAAACACTGTATTTACAAAAATAAAATTTTTGAGATTTTTACCCAAATCCAAAATTCACTATAATAATAACATGTTTAGATCTTTGTGGGATATACTCCAGACAATCGAAAGGTGAAAACAGAAATAAATTTTAGATTCCATGGATTAGTTCTGTTTTGTGATTAAATTTCCTGTGAAATTATATTTTTAAGAGTATTGAGTTGATTTTGAAAATGGACAGCTTCCGTCTCAACACCAGCTATTGTTTGCATCTCGTTGGGTTCAGTTTTATTAGTATGTATGATCATTATAGCTCTCTACCGTTCAAATCAGCCTAAGCCATTTACTAAAGGGGATGCGAACAAAATGGGTCAAGGTATTATTTCTCTGGATCATATCATGGATTTAAGAATTATATCAACATCAATATGTGTCATTTGTTTAAAAAATGCTTTGATGTCCTGACCAGGTTCTCCAAGGTTAGTAATATTGCACATGGACATGGCCCTTCTCATGTATGATGAAATAATGCGATTGACAGAAAATTTGAATGAGAAATATATAATTGGTTATGGGGCTACGAGCACAGTTTATAAATGTATTCTCAAGAATTGTAAGACAATTGCTATTAAAAGACTATACACACACCATCCACAAAGTTTGCGGGAATTCGAAACTCAGTTAGAGACTGTTGGAAGCATTAAGCATCGGAATCTTGTGAGTTTGCATGGTTATTCCCTTTCTCCACATGGCAATTTGTTGTTCTACGACTACATGGTGAATGGAAGTCTGTTTGACATCTTATATGGTGAGTGAAATGGATGGCAAAAACTATCAAAAAATTTACATGTATAATGGTCATATATAGGTTTTAACAGAAAAGATTGTAACCAACCTTTCATATATAGTGAATGTTTGCTAATGGCCAACTTAGAGAATCTAAGCAGTGCTAACCTTGCAAACTATTGCTCTCGATAACCAATGGCCAGGTGCTCCAGGTCTGGTCTGTTCTGTTCGCCGAATTGAACTGCAGATAATGTTCTCTCCTGTTCGCCAAATTGAACTGCAGATAATGTTCTCTCTGCAGATAATTGAAGGCCGAAGGAGGTTGGTGAGCTCTCCCGTCCGGCATTAATCCTTGTCTGAACGGAGGCCACGTAGTGTGGATTCGGCGGATCTGCCTCAATACTTCATCGGCGCCATACTTCATCAATACGATGTGACCGGAACTGCAAGGTTGGCGGCGGGCAGGGTCGCCGGGGGCTTTTCGCTGGGCAGCCGAAAAGGTATGGTCCATGCCGTCGCCGGGCTCTGTGAGACTCTGACAGAGGTACCCTCCATAGCATTAACTTTGCTATGGAGGTGGAAATAGGAATTGCCTATCTTTTATATGCCGTGTCTACTTAATCACTAAAGGATAAAATGTGAATTGAAATTTTAATCATTTCTCCTTTTAAAATGATTTCAATTCCGAAATAGAAAATAGCTTTGTTTTACATGAAAAACAAAAGTCGGAACATAGCATTAGCTTTGCTTTACCATGAAAAACAAAAGTGGGAACATCACATTACATGAAGTGTTGTTTCTTCCACCATGCTTTGAATCGTTGGTATGTTGGTATGACATATAATAAAAGTAGGATACTGTGCATGGAAAGCCAGCTAATCTTTACTTTTCGTCTTATTATTGATTTTATATATATAAAAGGTCTATTAATAAAAAATATTATTATTAGTTTTCTTTTGTTTTTTATATATATAAAGTTTAGCAATAAAAAATATTATTATTTATTAATTAATAGTGAACGAAAATGTTTTATATTTTATGTTTAAATAAATATTATTAAAATAAAATAGAGTAAAGGGTTAATCTTATTATAGAGATTAACGTAGTGAGTAAGAGAGCTGAACTTGTGATTTCTTAATTTATAGACATAGATAAGAGGTCTTATATATTTTTGAGTTTGACCTAAAGTAAGGCCCTAATCTTATTTTCATGATTTGACCCTGTGCTCAACAATGATATTTATCATGGTTATTGATTGAGTGGTTTCCTTTTTGTTTTCCATCAACACCTTTATTCACACATTAGGACTCCTGCAGTACTTTGGATTCCATTTTTCATAATTGGTGGAATTCCTCATCTATGTCAATGTTTTTCATTATTGGTCATTGTTTAGATTGGTCTCTTAAGTGTGCTATTTCATTTAGTGCATGCAAGAGGCATACTTAGTTGTGGTCCTTATAATTGTTCATCTGTGTCCTTCCAAATCATTGGCCTACTCACATGATTTTGGTACTTTGGGGAAAATCAATTTTTTCATTCCATTGTTCTAGATATCTTTCTACTTTATATAAAGAGACATAGCTCTACTATGTAGTGTTTGTGGCTATGATATTTTGACATGGATACAATGTGTATTCTTTTTGTGGCCATGTTTGTCACTCTTTTATGTATATTTCATGAATCTATAGTGTACCTGATATGGTAGCCATGCTTTACCATATCTTAGTGTTACACAACATTTTTTCACTATCCCTGTACCCCCCAGAGGACCTCTGTAGTGAACCCTACATGCTTTCCCTTAATGAAGAAACTCTCATTGTGTCCTTTTTCATGAGAAGAACAATTCCCTTTTGAACCATTTCCCACAAATATTCTGTTTTTACCAGTTTACAAGACCGACGCTAATGACCTTTGTCCTCCTCGCGTCGATATGTAGGGATTAACACTGTCCCTAAAGCTGATCGAAGCGATTAATCTTTGTTCCAGTTGCGTTGATCCTCTTTTGGAAATATTTTTAATATAAGGAGTCGAAGCTTCCAGCTCTAGAAGCTTCGTAACAAAAGTCTCGTAAATGGTTGAGCCAGATGGAGTCGAGGATGTCAGTTTGGGCTCCTTTCACCTATAACGATGGAACTACCTCAAGAGATAAGACCTTCTCCCATGAGAAGAGGAACCATCTCCCATTTATTCATGCTATGTAAACCTCCCTTTTTCCCAAGCACAAGCTAGTGTTAATGTTGGTATGTTAGTGCTAATTATGTTTGTAGTAAACAACACGCTATTCATAGTTGTAGCTCTCTAGTTGTGTGTGAGGGAAAAGCGTGAATTTGGTTTAGTGTGAAGCCTAAAGGGAAGAGCCTTAAAACTATCATTGTTGAGGCCATCATGGAATGTTAATGGAAGTGTGTGGGAACCTCATTTTGTCAAAGGAGAACAACAACTTCTCTTCTTGATTCAATATATATGCAACTATCGATTGATTTCGTACATAATGTGTCATCTCACATGTTTATGGCTTAATGTTTCTTGACTTGTTAAGTAGGTTGAATTAAAATTTGTCTATTATCACGGTTGTTGTTTGATGTTGTTTACTTGTTTCAGGTGTTCAAAGAAGGAAACAACAGAAAGCTGGCAAAAGTAAGCAAGGTCATCACCGAACAGGATAAGAATATTAAGAGGTAGGCCCTCTTAATTGGTTCTAACCTAAGGAAATATTCCATATATGTATCGGTTGTGGCTAGACCCATTATCGGGCTAGAGGAATTGTTTGTGTCTGCACTCATAGTTTTACTTCACCACAAATTGGCGACTCCACTCGGAAACCAACCCTTTTGTTTGTTTGCTTGGAATTCCATGGTTTTGTGTGAACTTTTCTAGTCTCGCCATTTCCCTTTAGTTTTGTTTGTTTTTCTTTGCTTACTGGTCTAGGTTTGAAATTCGTAGTAGCAAGTTTGGCCCAACTTTTGAAAAAAATATTTTTTTTCTTAGCATCCTCGCTCAACGCGCTTAATTCACTGAGAGTCATGTCGATCAACATGATATGCTAAAAACAGTCGCGTCGAACCCCTTCTGGTGCTTGTTGTCAGTTAGGCAGTCGCGTCAATGCCTATAAGTGAATATTAGAGTTTACCCCAAATCTTGGCTAGTGTTTTTTGCTCTGATTATTTTGACCTTGTAAGCTTTTTAGATCGTCTTCTCCCTGAGTAGAAAGTTGCTTTTCATTTGGTTCGTTTTCTTGTTGATTTGTCATCTTTTCGATTGATTTCTTGGATCATTATATGGTTAGTGGCACTTGGGAATATAGATTTTCATCCATTCAGCTGATTGTGAATTCAGTGACTCAAGTTGTTGATGCCTTTAATCCTTGCATTTTGTTTTTGGTCCTTCTCTGTCTTTGACCTCCACTACATGAGTTCGAAAAGTTTTCGTTTGCTTGTCTAAACATTTCTTTTCCAAAATGGATCACATTGCTTATCTTATTTTTGGTAAAGTTGTCATGTCATTAGTTTGAAAGAGATTCTCTTTTCATTTTTTTTCATTTTCTTGAGAATTGATTGTCTCAAAACCTTTTCATTGAAGTGTTTTATGAGAAAATTCATTTTGTCATTTCATGAAAAGTATAAAATTCTACTTTGCTAAATCAATATGTTATGGTACTTAGCACCATTAAAGACTAGGATCGCATTGGCATTTGAAAAGAAAAATAATCCTCTTTGCTTTTGAAAGGACCGTTAGAAGTGTACTTGTCAGGAAATTAGGGATTGGAATGTATTTTTCATTAGTTTATTTTCTCGAAAAGTGAAGTAGTGAAAAATAATTTTTCTTTCAGTTGCTTGGTTGTTTGCATTTGATTGTGTGTTTTCTACCCTCTCTAGTGTAGACAATTCATCAAATTGAAAGGGTTTTGTCTCATTTAGCTACATTTAGGGTTTTTCGAGTCACACCGCTAAGGCCTGAAAAATGAGACATAACTCAAGATAAACTTTAAAATGAACTCAATTAACCTAAGGTGCATTTGAAACCTAACAATCACATCTAGAAGGTCTAGGCTAGAGATGTGTTCCGACGTCTTTAGACCTAGCAGCTGGCATTAGCTTTGGCACTAGACATCGGTAGTACGGATTTGTGCTTCCCGTACCATTGAGTATATAATGGGAGACCCCTCTAGGCTATAATCCTTTATCCATAGGAAGCCGAGTTGGCTGCCTTGCAAACGTGATACACCAAACACAGCATTCGGGGAGATTTCCTACTCATATTTCTCGATTTGCCGGGAGGTATTCTGCAGTTCATGGTTGCCTGGTAATCCTCTTTACCTAGATCATCTGGAGCAGTCATTTGATCTTTTTGAGTCATTAAACTTAAAGGATCATTTGAGCGCTTGTCCTTTCGAGCTCGTTTCCAATCGAATGTGATAGAGTCATCTTTGTTTCTTTGTCGACTCTTAAAACATGAAAGAGCACTAGTCTATTTATGTGTCTTAAAAAATTGATTTCCCACGATCTTATAACATCTTGCTAGTCTTTTCTAGACCAAATCGTGAGTTTTCCCTAAAGAAGATTTTAAAGCCTTGAAGTTTATCTCTCTCTTTTCTTGTTAACTAAGACAAGGTCATCGTGGTTGAACCATCTGGTTCACCTAGTTCCTTTTCCTCTCTTCCATCTGAATGATTGTCTGAGGAGCCTATTCCTGAATTACTAGAGTCACTCGACGACCAAGGTGTTGAACTCAGTATCATTCTAAGCATTCAACCTTTGTCGTCCTATCCTCCACCTACTTCAGATGCTTGGTCACCTATTGATTTTGGGCTGAAATCTCTAAACAATCCTGTCCAAACTCTTGAGAGTTCACCAACTACTGATGGTCAGCTTGGATTGGTTATCTATTCTATGAATCCTTTGTTAGACCCTGTTGTGATATCACCGCAGTGTCCGTACAATCCGTACGATCAACCAAGTTTTCCTTTGGAGCTATTCCCCCATACCTCTTCCATTGTTCCTCATCGTTTGTTCCCATCTATGAAACTCGAAGGTGATGCTCCAGTCACCTCTCCGGATGAGTTAGAAGTTTCTACTCCACACGTTGTTGAGGAGTAAGAACATCCATTTCCTCCTGAAGGTTTCCCCTATACAGGGAGTATTCCCTTCAGTGTGTATCGAGAATTGATACCTAATTATATGTCTTTAGCACAATTGGTTTCAGGTACACCTAGTGCCTGATCACTTTACCATAACCCTGTTTGGACATCTGGCGCCATGTTTAGTACAAGTCCATTCATTGTGAACCTGACCTCCCAACAGGTCGTTACCTCAGTCCTGGTGCAACCCACTGTCCCGAACCCTCTTGTATCATCTGTCCCAGTTACCCGTCTAGTTCAATTGACTACCTCAAAGAATGCTATTGTCAGTTCTTCAATCCCTCCAGCAAGTGGCTAAGTTGTGCCACCACCTGGGGGTAGAATCAGAATGTTTCTATGGTTTTAGGCACCACCGATGTGAGTAGTTCATAGGCTCACATGGTTGGCATGGACCAACCTTCTTCTAGCATTG
Organism: Pinus taeda; assembly: GCA_000404065.3. NCBI lineage: Eukaryota > Viridiplantae > Streptophyta > Pinopsida > Pinales > Pinaceae > Pinus > Pinus taeda. The sequence continues at coordinate 56,204 of APFE031284769.1, forward strand.
TCCACAACCCTACTGGCCCTGTTGGGTCAAGGAATGCCCAATACCAACAGGTTCAAAATCCCGTTGGTCTGTTTGGGTTAAGAGGCTCAGGTTTAATATCAAACTCCTTAAGTTCCATATGGATGTCAAGGGATGGTCAATTCGCCTTACGTCCTTATGAGGCTCAGGTTTAATATCAAACTCCTTAAGTTCCATATGGTTGTCAAGGGATGGTCAATTCGCCTTACGTCCTTCCATCTCGCAAGTACGTTCAACCTGACTCATCCACTGTTCAGGGTGGCTATGGCGAGATTCAGTTCGGAAATTTTCCAGGCACTATTCAAGTACCCTTGCAATAGTAAGGACAACCTCTACAGAAACAAGGGCAACTTTTGTTGCAGCAAGGGCCATCCACACAACAGTAAGAGCGGTTGATACCATGGCAAGGTCAATTACATCAATTGCAGGGGAAACCCTCACAACAGTTGTACCAAACCATGTAGATGCAATATCCTCTGCAAACCTCCCATCCTATGTCTTCGCAAGGCTAACCTCTGCTTCCCTAGGGATAGTTTTTGCAGCCACAAGGTCAACCCTTGTAGTAGCAAAACCAACCCGGGTAGCAGAAACCCTTATATACATCTCAATAGGGTAAACCCTTACAAGGACAAGGCCTAGGTCAAGTCCTGCAACAGTAGGCCCAAAATCCTAATGTCTTAGGAAACAGGTACAAAATCCTTTTTCCCAAGGGAAAGATGTGCAAAATCCCTATGACCAAGGGCAACAAGTGTACAATCCTTATGTCCAAGGGCAGCAAGTCCAAAATCCTCTTGTTCAGGGGCAACAGGTCCAAAACCCGTATGTTTAGGGACAGCAGGTACAATATCCATATGTCCAAGGTCAATAGGCTCAACAACCTCTTAACCCGTATGTTGCTTACCAACAACCTATGACTCGACAATTCCAAGTTGTTCAAGGTCAAAATCCTCTCTATGGCCAAGGTAACCCACAATGGGGGCAAAATCAAATGCCATATGGCCAAAATCCCCCACTCTGGGGGCCAAAATCCTTACCATCAAGGATCGGCTCCTTTGGTTGAACCCGCTTATTGACCTCCAATGCCTTTTAATACTCAATTGTCATTCTTGGGCACACTAGAGTTGCCATATGTGTCTCGCGTTACGAATGATCCAATTATTCATTCATCATACTTGCCTTCAGTTCTGTCCAAGATCCCAAGCGATTTTCCTAAGTTCGATGGGAAATCAAAAGAAGATCCTCAAGCCCATGTGATGACATATCACCTCTGATGCTCTTCAAATTCTTACATTGATGATTCTATTCATCTCCATCTTTTCCAACAAACCCTCAGAGGCGCTGCAGCCAAGTGGTACATTGAGCTTCCTCGAAGTACTTACCGTGACTTAAACTCTTTACCCATGGCTTTCCTCATGCATTTCGAGTTGTTGGTTCACTATGAAATTGACATCTATTTGCTCACATCGCTTAAGAAAGATACTATGACACACATCTCCGATCACATTCATGAATGGAGACATAGACGTCGCCTGATCAAATTCAAGATTGCTCATCAATTTCTCACTGAATGGTTTACTAATTCATTCATAGCTCCAATTATTCACAATATAGCTTTGGGTGGATGCGTTAATAAAGAAAAATCCATTGCTCATGCCCAATACTTAGATATTATTTATTCTCAGTATAGCACTTTTTATGAGTTATTACCCGACGCTCCGCTGCCATCATCTGATCCCACGGCATCAAAGTCGCGGGCTACACCTCTTATTGATGGAGTAATTGGTTCAATGTCCCAGACCCCTGCTAAATCTTCTTCGAAACAGAAGTTGGTCTCAAACACTGCTTCCAATAGTTCCTCCCAAAATCCACCTAGCTCTGGTAAAACCTCATAGGTACACGTTGTCCAGTCTACCACAGCCGACAAATCCTTGTAAGGTAAGAAGAAAAGCAAAGGGAAGGGTAAGGCTAATGCCCGAAAACAAGGTCCTCCTAAGTCATCTGTTGATGATTCTTCACAATGGAAGCCTAAGTATTCGTGCCTCATTTGCGAGGAGGATCATTATACTAAGGATTGTCCCCGACGGTCCAAAGTTAGTTATTTGCTTAAAGGGACCCTAGTTGTCCTAAAAGAGCCATTTCCATCTCAGAAAACTCAAATGGTAGACCAAACTCAATCATCTGCTTCCTCAGGATCTCAAGTGTTCATGATGAGTACGCCTAGTAATGTGGCTACTAGATCAAAATATTACTAGCTACTCCAACAACCGGAAAAGAGAAAGAGGCCACCCCTTCTTCTTCTACCCTGAGTTCTAGCCCTCTTCATATTGAGTTCCCTAACCCAGATTCCACTATTCGGCCACCCTCTCAAGGTGTGCTAAGGAAATCTTAGTACAATCCCAACACTCGAGCCGCTTAGCACTATAATATGTGAGGATTTGGCTTAGGCACTGTCAGCTATGTCAGCTCTCGAGGTGCTCCACAACTATCCATCTCAACGGAAATCTTTGTTGTTAGCTATTGGGGGTATTGATCCTACCATTTCTAATTTGATATGTTTTGATCTAGAGAACCATGTTCCACACCTGCCTCATTAGATTTCCTTTCTCATTCAGGTAATCATCAATGAGAAAACCATTCATAGGACTATCATCGATGAAGGTGCTTCCACCTACATCATGTCAATCGCATGTTGGAATTCCATTGGCTCCCCTACTTTGAACCAGTGCCCGAACACTTTGGAAGCTTTCGATGGGCACAATTCACGACCCTTCGGTGTTTTACCTAACCTTGCCATTACTTTGGAGGGAAAGATAGTACAATTCAAGGTAGATATTGTTGACTCTAATCTCAATTATAATCTTCTACTCGAACGGAGTTGGACCCATGCCATGCATGCTATAGCCTCCTCCCTATTCCACATGATTCGTTTTCCCCATCAAGAGAAGATCGTCACTGTTGACAAACTATCCTTCTTTGTCTCTTCCTCCTCAGACAACAATTTTCTGTATGTCAAGCGCACTGGTTCTCCTTATGAGAGTGTGGGGATAGGTCTTTTTAAAGAATCTACCTTGATGGGAATTTTTCTGCTCCTACCTCCTCATGTTGCCTCTGTCAACATGATCTCAGTCAAATTTGATCCTTGGGTCATACCTTCACCAGATCTTGTTGATACCTAGGGCGAGGTTATGCCACTTAGTCCTGCCGAAATCAATTACATGGAGATTATTTCGGCCTCAAGTTCCGTATCCTCTAATTATCCTATTTTGAGGAATTCTCTCGAGATGTATTCTCAATCCCCATGGCTTGGTGCTTTGGAATCTCCTGATCCCTTAGTTGTGACTTTCCTTGATAACGAAAGTATCATGGAAGTAATGTCTCTCGAGGAACCACCTTGGAATGATACTCATCATCATTCCTCATTCCTACCTCGCCCGACGGTCATGTCTACTGGTCTCAAAGAGTTCTCTTCTCAATTTCCTTCCCTCTTGCTTCCGACATTGATCTTGACTCGCGAAGTATGGTCGAAAGGAAATTTGGGTAATATTATCCAAACGATGCCAATTGATATTTCTATCAAGCCTGGTATCGTTGAACATGTCCTTATCGGGGTAACTTGTTCTTCGGATGAGATTAAGACCTATACTCATCTGTTTCAAGAATTTTGTGATGTGTTTGCGTGGTCATATGAAGAAATGCCTAACATTTATCCTAGCATCATTGTGCACGAAATCCCAACTTATCCTCACGTGAAGCCTGTTCGTCAACTGCTCTGCCCAGTGCACCCTAGGAAAGCCATCGTTCTTAAGGGTGAAGTTGAAAAACTTCTAAAAGATGGATTCATCTATCTAATCCCTCTTATAGATTGGGTGTCAGATATTGTCTTGGTGACAAAGAAATAAGGCACAATTCACATTTGCGTTGATTACCATGATCTCAACCATGCCTATCCTAAGGATAACTACCCTACTCCCTTCATTGATTAGATCATTGATCAATGTGATGGGAGAGAAATTTTTTCTTTTATGGATGGTTTTTCTAGTTACAACTAGATTAACATTGCACCGACTGATCAAGAGAAGACAACTTTTATCTGTCCATGGGGTACTTTCACGTACAGAAAGCTCCTTTTCAGCCTCAAAAATGTTGGGGCTACATTTCAGCGGGCGATGTCCTATGCATTTTACGATAATCGCAACATTGTTCAGCCTTACTTGGATGACCTTCCCGTTCATTCTCGTAAGCGCCAAGATCACCCTAACCATCTTCGATAGATTTTTCTTCGTTGTAGACACTACAACATTCGATTAAACCTGCATAAATGTGTTTTCTGGATAGAATCCAGACGAATCCTCGGCTTTATCGTTTCTAAGGATGGTATTTGCCTTGATCCACCTAAAATCAAGGCCATTGTAAATTTACTCGCTCCATCTTCATTGCACCAAATCCAAAGCCTGCAAGGAAAGGAAAATTTCCTCCATCGTTTCATACCCAATTATGTTGTGCTAGCTACAGGATTTACCCGGTTGCTCAAACAAGGAACGCCCTTTGTCCGGGATGAGGTTTCCCAAAATTATTTCAATGACCTCAAGGTTTTCTTCGTAAATGCTCCTTTGCTGCATCCCTGGGATTATCATTGCGATTACTTCCTTTACCTGGTTGCAACCCCTAGCACCATTGCAATGGTATTGGTCAAAGACGATGACGAAGGCATTGAACATGTTATCTACTACTTTAGTCACAACCTCCTCAACACCGAAACGCATTACTCCCATGTCGAGAAATTGGCTTTGGCTGTAGTAAAGGTTGTTCAGTGCTTTCAACACTACATCCTCTTCTACACTACCACTGTGATTTCTAAGTGCAACCCCATGACCTACATTTTGACTCGTCAGTTGCTCGGGGGAAGTATTCTAAATGGATTGTTATCCTGAAAGAATTCGATTTGGTTTTTACCACTACCAAATCTAAGAAGTCACTAGTTTTCATTGAGTTGATTTTCTCCCTTCCTTCTATGTCTCTCCTACTTATGCAGATGAACAGCTTCCGGACGAGATTCTTTTCTTGATCAGCACCCTTTACCCATGGTACAGTGATATCATCGTGTATCTCTAGACGTCCGTGTTCCAGTCTGTGTTGACTAGGGATGATCGCTGACAGATTTAGCATCACTCCCAACCCTACTGTATTATTCTCAATACTTTATACCGTGTCACTGTCAATTCAGTTCTTCGTTGATGCCTTACTCTCGAGGAGGCTGAGAGAGTTCTCAATGACTGCCATGCCAGGGCATGTGGCAGTCATATGTATGGTTATGCTACCTCTCAAAAAATCCTTCGTGCTAGTTCTTTATACCCGTCCATTTTCAAGGATTGCATCCATGTTATTCATAAGTGCCATGAATGATAAATTTACCAACACAAGATGCGCGCCCCACCTGCTCACCTACACCCTGTCATTACCATTGGTCCCTTTTCGAAATGGGGCATTGACTATATGACATGTAACCCTCATTCAATCGGGGGGCATGGTTATATTATCATTGATGTGGATTATTTCACCAAATGGGCCAAAGCGATGCCTAGATACTTTGCAGACGGTAAAACTACGACTCAATTTATTTTCAATCACGTTATTTCCATTTTCGACATACCTCAAGCCATTGTCACAGACCATGGCTCCCATTTTCGAGATTATATGATGGCAGAGCTGACCTCTACATTAGGTTTGCACCATGATTTCTCAACCCGGTATTACCCTCAGGCCAATAGTCAAGTTGAAGTTGTGAACAAAGTTTTGGTTATAATGCTTCAACGTACTATTGGGGTGCATAAGTCAAATTTGCATCTCATGCTCTTTTTAGCTTTGTGGGCTCACCAAACCTCGACCAAGGACACAACTGGTTTCACACCATTCCAGCTTGTCTACAGTCTAGAAGCAACATTACCGATTGAATGCGAGATTACTTCACTCAAGCTAGTTGTTGAACTTCTTCCCGAAACATCACCTCAGGAAGAGCCCTCTTATATTTAGAACGATTGGATGAGACTCGTCGTCTCGCTACTTTGGTCATCAAAGCACAAAAGAAGCGAGTCAAGTCCCATTTCAAATGGTCAGTCTCCCCCGCGCGTTCTCAGAGGGTGATTTGGTTTTACTATACGATCAAGCTAATGATAAGTTGGGGGCAGGCAAGTTCGAGCCCATGTGGCGTGTGCCCTACATTGTCAAACGTGTTTTGCAAAAAGGGGCCTATGACCTTATTGATTATGAAGGAAATCCTTTGGACAAGCCCCGAAATGTGCTTTATCTCAAAAAGTACTATGCTTAGGTCATCTTGCATGGTAATTTATGTACATTAGTGTGTCATTCATTTTTGTGTAGTGTGGTTTGGTGTGTTAGTTTTCAAACAACTTTCTTGTTTACTATGTTTTCCTTACTTTGTAAATGTCTGTGACTCCTCGTGTTGGTTTCGCTGATGGTGCTTCCTGTAGCACCTAGAATCTGTCCTCCATGGCATGGGCTATTTATGACCCTCACGGTGAGTTGATTGATCTTCAAGGTATTTTTTTAGGTCACACAACTAATAACGTTGTTGAATACACCACGGTCATTGAATTGTTGTTAGAAGCCATTTCTATTGACATTTGGGAGTTGGTTGTCAACCTGGATTCACAACTTGTTGTCCTTCAACTCAAAGGGCAATATTTCGTTAGAAACCCTCAAATATTGAGAATGTATCTCCGTATTCGTCTACTAGAAAGGAATTTTGATTACATTACGTATCATAATATTCATAGACACATGAATATATTGACAGATGCATTAGCTAATTATGTGTTGGATAGACATTTATGAAATATGTGAAAAGACAAAACAAATCATTTGTACCATAGTAAGCAAGAAAATATAGCATATATATATATATATATGAAGATAATGTTTGATACATCAAAACCCCAAAAAAAATATGTGTGTTCGAATAACATCGGCGGCTCGCATGCCTCATATATCCATGGCACATAGGCCTCAAAAATGTAAAATTCTAGACCTAGGAACTAATCAACATGGTGATTGCGGTAGCATGAAACGGCTCATGCAAGACGAGTCAACAATCGGTAGATCTGATTTGATACTGCCACCATGTGTCTCTGGTATCATTCTCACACCCAAGCATACTCTAGGATGCCACGAGTCGACCCCTCAAGGCTCGTCACGATCTCCTCCCCATTGTCACTCCCCTCCTGATAAGAAGTGACATCAAACTGGCAGGCAACGCGCCTAGCTATTGGGAACATCCTAACACAACGCTTTGATCCAACATCTGCATTGGCAAAACGAAATGTTATAAACACATATATATAAAAAAAAACTAAAAAATCACAAAATTAAAAAAATTGATTTTATACCTTCATTGTCGAAATCCTCTCCATCTGATAGCAGCATATCTAGATCTCCAAGGAATTCGGTGCCACTATATGGCCAATCCTCCACGGCGATCAGTTGCCATTGTAGCCATGAAAAGAAGGTAGACCTGTAAGACATATGCTGGCCCCCAGTGATCCTAGGCATCAAACAACTCCAACAAGCCATCTGTGGATCTCGTGGCATCAAAGGATCTACCTCAGTCAGCTAGTACTAGAACAACGACACTCGTTCCAAGAAAAACGTCACTAGTATGGATTTGAAGAAAAATTTCTTCAGATTCCCCACCTTAACTTTTGTCAGCTGGTATTTTATATTCATCTTCATGGCTTACACCCAATTGAAGATCGTCGGTGTTGTACAGTCAATGGCATATAGAAATTTCGACTTGTTAGTGTCGTGCACTGCTTGGGACCCCGCCACTCTGTTGATAGTCAATAGTAGCATTCTCAGTTTCAGATATCGCATAGTGGAAATCTGAATCTTGTCACTCTTGGATTTGAGGGCTTTAGGGCAATGTTCGGCAAGCAATATGGATATGCTTGCCCCAATCGGTCGTGACCCATATAGGTCAACTGCTTCCCCTCTCTAGGACATTTCTATGATGAAATATATGTCTGAAGTTTCTAACTCCATCTCCTAGTCACCAATGATGAATATTTCCCGATTTATGTCCTAGAGACTAATCAAGTATCGAAGTAGCTCAGGTTGGACCCGCAACCCTGGTGTGAGAAATAATTTGAGGAGCCCACAGCTCCTCAAAGTGTTTAGTTAATTTGGATCATTCAGTGCTTGGGTGGCCGGAATCCGGTGGCCAAGTTTTGTCCAAATTGCTACCTTCTTAAGCTTGCCCAGTCACCCAAGTCAACCCTGAACTTTGACTGCTCCTAAGTTTCACATACGGACTCAATTTGATGAACCTTGCACATCGTCGCGATCAAGACGACGTGATTTACAGCTTGAAGCTGAGTCAACCATGATCTAATAACTTTCATTTTTTAGCCTTTTTCCTAGTTTACAAGACCAACACTAATGACCTTTTTCTCCCCCACGGTGATGTGAATAGGTTATCACTATCCCTCCCACCAACCGGAGTGACTAAGTTGTGTTCCAGTCATGATGGTCCTGTTATGGAAAGTTTTTTAAATTAGGAACC
>APFE031284769.1:121420-138824 GCA_000404065.3 Pinus taeda
AGAGAGAGAGAGAGAGAGAGAGAGAGAGAGAGGGCTTTGTTTTCTTTTAGTCACGGATGCTTCGGATTGCGTGCTTGCTTGAGAAAGCTCTTTTTCTCCCTAAAAAACAAAAACACAAAACCCAACACGGACATGCAAAAAAAACAAACCTTACAGCTTAAAGTTAGCTTTACCCGGAAACTAAATATTTTCCTCAATGTTTCTGATTTTCCGAGATCACAATAAGGTGCAGGGAAAAGAGCATACGCGTGAGAAAAATTCTTCCTTTCTGTTTCTGATTTGCCCAGATCGCACAGAGTCGCAGGGCAAAGAGCATACGCAGAAATGAAAGGTATAGATCCGGAAAAATAGCTAAATAAACTGAAACCAAAATAAACAGAGAGAAAATAACAGTAAACTGCAAATAAACACTGTATACCTCCAGATCTAAAAAAATGACGCAGCTAGGGCTACCGGAAACCTTTTCGCGTGAAAAGAAAGGGGTTCCTCACTGGAACAGATGCTCCCAACACAACAGAGTAGTTCTCTCGGCCTGAAAGCAGTCAGAAACAACAGATCTAGGAGATGTCAGTCGCATGCAGTTCTACCGGCTTAAGATTTGGATCAACAACAAACGCGACCCTCAAATAGCTCTGATACCATGTAGGAATATACAGGGTAATTTCCTCAGACAGAACACCAAAAGGACACCGCTCACAAACAGATCACAGATCAATACACCAGTATTTTGACGTTGTTAAAACCCTTAGAGAGGGAAACAGTCCATGGCCTGCGCCAACGTGGCTACTACAGGAAATTTATTAATAAAAGAATGAAAATTTACATAAGATTCTCTCATGCATGGTAAACCTACAAATGACCCTCCATGCGCTTTAAATAGAATTCATGCACCAATCGGGTGTCAAGCCATGGATCAAGTGTCGGTAATACCGAGGAGAGAATGAACCGTCGGATCACTACATATCGTGACCGTCGGATTGTAAGTTATAAATGTACATAATAAAGAAACACACTTTACCTAACTCTATACTAGACCAAGTTATACTTAACTATTCCTACGTGTCAGAATATCCTAACAGTAATTGCAACATCTCATAAATAGACCAAGCTGTAATAGTAAAAAGGACTTTCTGGTTAGGGGACATTACAGCTCTCATATTGGGATTATAGTTTGCATGGCATTGGTGGACAATATCTGGGAAAATATGGACAGTGGGGAACTGATATTTAGGTAGGCTTGACTCCCAAAGACCTATTTTATCAGTATTGTTCAGATAATTGTCTCGATATTTACAGTATAGCTTTAAGGGGGTTTCTTCAAAAGTAAGGTCCTTGATTTGAAAATCTTTATCAGCCAAGGGAAGGTGGTCCAAATCCCTATGGGGAGTAGTGATTGCCGTGACATTTAGGGCAACGGGAGCTTCCATCCTTGGTTATTGTGTATTCAAGGAAGAAAGTTGTGGTTTTCAACGTTTTTTAGATAAAAATGATGCTTGGGGAAAGCTTGGGACTAAGAAACAACTTAATTGTACTGGATTACTTCAGCTTAGAGAAATTTGGTAGAGGTTTCAGTACAAAACAGGGTTTCTGAGAAGGAATGTGGTAAATACCTGGTTATGGTAGACTGAAGGGACAAATGGCTGTGGTGAAAGCTTTTCTAGATGCGCACAGTAGTCTGCAGTGGCCTGGAGTTCAGCGACTAATGGTGGTTGGTAGTTGGGAGTCAGTTGCTATTCTGAACGTACTCTATGCGTGCATGGAACAAATGTTTCTTTTCTCGGAAACAAAAGGAAAAACAATGAACATTTTTGTTTTTATGCACAAATTCAATGACTTTTGGTGGGTGAATAGGAAAACAACAGTTGATGTTAACTAACGATGGGACACTTTGTTGTTTAATGGAGGAGGTAAGCAGGATTGATCACACCGCTTTTGGGAGTTTGGTGGTTTTGGTAGAGGGTTGCACGATGCCACAAATTGAATGACACGTAGCATCAACGAAAATTCAAAACAACTTATATCATGTGGTTAACGTTCGACCAAAAGGCACGCGCAATATGAGCGAGGCTCATTGTATGAAGGAAGGCAGATCGGACAACAGTCGGTGGCAGAAGGTGTTATGGAGTTAATGGAGGGGGGCCAATGGCATAATCAACATAATTAAATGACTTTAATCATATCGGGAATGATTTTATTGGCGGATAGGTTATTAATTAATTCAGATGACTAATTAATCCCTTTTTAACACATCGGGGGTTGGCTCTTAATTAATCACGGTTCGATTAATTAATTAAACGTATTTAACTTTATTATGGTTTATTTTTCAAACCTTCGAGATGGGATATTTATTTATTTTGGGGTTTTTACTAATAATATATACGGGAAAGGGTAATTTGTTTCGGGATTTAAATAATCCGAATTTAATGTTAATATGAACATGGGAAAAGGAAATGTGCTAAGTAAATGTTTCCAAAAGTTCATTCGTCATCCAACATTATGACTTAGGCTAAAATGTGTTTTTGGGGGTTTCTGTGAAGAACTATTTATTTCTCCTAAGTAAAAGAGTGATTTTACTATAGGAAAAGGATTTAAAGGGAATGAATGAATTATGGAGGGAGAAAATTTTGATGAAAGGGCTTTATCACTTAAGCCTTAAACGTTATTGGGCTGAGGGTCCGGTCCCTCCAGAAGTCAGAGAAATTCTCTGAGCCCCTTTAACCTGTAGGTTGTTGGTGCCTTTAGTACTTGTGGGAAATTAGTAAAATTTGGGGAAAAAATGAGTGAGGAGGTTAATTAGTTTGATTTTTGTCCATGATGCAAATCTCTTCATTATCATCCATTTCTTTTCCATAGTAATGTAATGATGAAAGAAAATGATTTGAGATTTTAACCTAACCATTCATCATAAATAATTCTGCAACCATTCATCTACTTACCCTACCTACTTATCCTACCATTTTTTCTTCTTTTATTAGGGTGCACTTAAATTGGCAAACCCTTATCAAACTTTTCTTTTCTTTTACAATCGAAATCTATCTAAGTCTATCCTTATTACATCCAAGGGCTCAAATTAAACTGTTGAGCCCCTTTTACTTTCTCTACCTAATCTAATTATCTTCCAAGATTACACTATTTGGTCAAATTTTATTCTCTATCTCTAAGCATGAAATTTAAAACATGGAATAACCAAGATTAAACTGTTTGGTTACCATGGATTGTGGCATAAGTAACAAGTTGCACACAATCTTTATTATACAAAAATTAAAATAGCAGTGGCATTTGGACTTGCACACTTTCCTGGTCTTTTTTCTTTTTCTTTGGGGTTCATTTTATTTCATTTTTTTGACCTTTTCATTCTTTTTGTCCTTTTATTCTTTATCTAGGACATACCCTCTTTACTTTTTTTAATTTTTTTGAATTTTTGAATATGGTAAACATTTGCAGAAAGCAAAGGTATGTACATATTGCAGAGATAAACTAAGTCAATCATAAATTATGACACCTATTGGTATAGGAACATAACAGTGGTTGCACTTGGGGATGGCTTTTCCTGGTGGAAAGTGAAGAATTGTAGATCAGTGGCTTTTGAAAGACTTGGATTATGCTCTGTAAATCTCCTTTTCCCTGCTGCTTTATTTGTATGTATGACAATAATAATTCTGAAGCTCAGGGCCTTCTCTTTGGGCTTCAACTTCAAAATTTTTACCATCCAATCAACACTGAAATATAAAATGATAAAATATATACAGTTTTAAAATTTGGTAAGATTATAAACTAGGATCAATGTAGTGCTTTAACATTCGATCATTGGCTGGCCCTCCTTCAATCTCTGCACCATCTAATTCTTTAAGAAAATATGAATTATTTCCTCTGAAGGCATATATTATGTATGGACCTTTCCACAAGAAGTCAAGCTTCCGATGTTTCCCTTTTTCCTCTCTTCTTGAATCCCACTTTAACACTTTGTCTCCCAGATAGAAGTCTTTTACTTTGGTCCTTTTGTCAAAAATCTTCTTAAGTTTTTCTTGCAGTACTTGGGTTTTGTTGTATACTTCCTCTCTGGTTTGTTTTAAATGGATAGTCTAGTTAATTCTCCTTTGTGTATCATTTGGTTCCACTTGGGCTTCTTGAAGTAATTTCATGACTGGAACTCCTAAAGATGAGGGGAAAACTACCTCCATTCCATACACTAGCTCATAGGGACTAGTTCCAATGGATTTCTTAGTTCTAAGCCTGTCTGCCCACAAAGCATTGGTTAATTTCTTGTTCCAATTTTTCTTATTGTCTTCTAATAGCTTTTTGATAATATTCATGAGGCTTTTGTTCGAGGTCTGCAAGCCCATTCCCTTGAGGATAGTAAGTTGTTGAATGACCAACTGTTATATGATACTTGTGACAAAAATCAATCATTTTCTTTGACTTGAAGGCTGCAACATTATCTATGATGATTTTGTTGGGACAACCAAACCTAAACAGAATATTAGCCTCTAGGAAACCTATTGTTACAGTATCAGTGGCATGTCTAGAGGGAATAGCTTCTATCCATTTGGTAAAGTAATCAGTTGCAGTGAGTATCCATTTATGCTGAGCAGAAGAGGGTGGATGTATTTCTCCAATGAAGTCGAGACCCCATTGTTGAAAAGGTTTTTCTATGGAAATAGGTTTCAAAGGCAAGGGTAAAAGTTTTCTTTTGCCTTCGAAGATCTAGCATTTATGGCAGGAAGTTACAAATCTTTTAACGTCTGCAAACAAGGTTGACCAGTAAAATCCAGCTCTTAGAATGTTATCAACAGTTGACTTCTAGTAGAGATGTCCACCACAATCGTCTGCATGAAATTCTTGGAGTACTTTTTTCAGATTATTCTTTTAATAAATAGTTTAACAAAATTCCTTCATGATTTTTCCAAAACAAAGTATTATCTATAATGCAAAATTTTGAAGCTTTCATTTTCAAAAAACTACTCTTAGTTCTAGATAACCCTGGAGGAGCCTGCAGGTTTTGTAGAACATATATAATATCAGCATACCAAGGGGAATCTAGAAAGGGCTAGCTGATCTGTGGAGTCGCCATCTCCTGTTCGTCATCCAATTCTGCAATAAGATTTATGTCTAGGGCTTGGCAATTTGTTTTTGCCATAAGTTTGGCCAACCCCTAACCTTTAATTAACTTGGTAGGTTTTATCTCTATATCATATTCTAAAATAGTAGCTATCCATTTTCCCCTTATGCCGTCAACTCCATCCTATGTCAGGATATCTTTGACTATAGCATTGGGAACATAAGCTATTACATGAGAATATAATATATACACTCTGAAATCCTTAATAGCTTTTACCAAAACAAAAGCTTGTTTCTCCGCTATTTTATACTTTAATGAGGCATCTCTAAGAGCTTTACTAAAAAAGGCTATTGGTTTTTCACATCCTTGATCATCGTTTTGTAGTAAGAATGTAGCTATGGTGTGTTCTGATGGAAAGGAAAAGATCATGAAGTCTCTATCAAATTTTGGGCTTGTAAGGACCGGTGTTCGAGTTAAAGCTAATTTTATTTCTTCAAATGATTGTTTAGCCTCTACTATCCACTTAATAGTCAAATATTTTTTCAACACATTATTCAATAATCTAATTAGTTCAGCTAAATTAGAGATGAATCTTCTTAAAAAAATTATTTTCCCTAAAAATGCCTGAAGTTCTTTAATGTTTCTTGGGTGAGTTATTTGCAAGATAGCTTCAATCCTGGTTGGGTCAATCTGGATTCCATATTTAGAAATAATGTGGCCTAACACTTTGCCTTCTTCCAACCCAAATAAATATTTCTTTGGGTTCAGAGAGATGCCATATTTTCTGCATTTAAGAAATACTTGCCTAAGATGATCCAAGTGTTGTTGATCTGACTTAGAAAACACTGTAATATCATCAAGGTATATAACCAGGAATTCATGGATTTCCTTTGCAAAGGCAATATCCATTGCCCCTTGAAAGGTGGCCGCTACATTTTTCAATCCAAAAGGCATTTTCACATACATGAAGGTGCCCCATGGGGTAGTGAATGCAGTTTTGTCTTGGTCATCAAGATGGAATAAAATTTGGTTTAACCCAAGAATCCATCTAAAAGTGAAATCCTTGTAGAACCTACTACTCTTTGCAGAATGCGATCCATTTTAGGTAAGGGATAGTTGTCTTTGAGTGAGACCTTGTTCAAATTTCTGAGGTCAACACATAGTATAATTTCTCTTGTTTCCTTTCTTGTAGGGACAAGATTGGATACCCAATCTAAAAGCCTAATGGGGGCAATAATTCATGCTTCATACATTCGTTTAATCTCTTTTTCAGTGGAAGGTAATAAAATAGGATTGATTCTTCTTAGCTTTTGCCTAAAATGTTTATGATCTTCTTTCAAAGGAACAGTGTGTTGTATAATACTAGTATCATAAGATTTTAAGTCCTCATAACTCCAGGAAAAAACATCCTGGAATTCTTTCATTAGCTCAATGTATTTTAGCTTTTCATCAAGGGGTAATGATTTAGACAATTTTATTAGCTTAGGATTCTCTTGAGTTCCTATATTGCATTCCTCAATGTCTGCTTTCAAATTTTCCATCTTAGGTTTTTTAGGAATATCATTTGAGTTGAATATGTCCTCCAAAGGAGTTAGTCCTTTGGGCAAGAAATTATCTTTGAGGTTTATGACTTCAGCATCATCAATTATTTCATCAATTTCCATCTGTTCCAAATCTTGAATATTTGTTTTCGTGAATTTTGTAGGATGAAGTCTATCTTTTATTTGATCTCCTTCTAGCTCATTTATTTCTACTTCATTAGAACAATTAAAATCTACTGCGATGTCAGTATCTATGTTTGTATTTACAAATTCATTATCTAAAGTTAAAAAATTATTGATTTTCTGATCATTTTCAAATACTTTCTAGTTCTTTAGATTGTCAAGAATTGCAGGTCTAGCCTGACCTCAGCAGTATACTGATGATTAGGCTCAAAAGGAAACTTACAAGTACTAGCAAACATGGCTAGGTTTTCTGGGAATAACACTAAGTTTGGTTTCTAAAAAGGCATTTAGTATTTCTATGATTGTTCCTCTATAAAATCCTAACCTAGGATCCTTAGTCATGTAAATAGCTTTGATTTGTTTAATCACTAACTCAGAATCTCCCATGATTGATACCCGGATGGATCCTAATCTCTTAACCAGTTTCAGTCCTAACAGAATTGCTTCATACTCAGCTATATTTTTTGTACATTTGAAGTTTAACCTGTAGGCATGACCTTCTGCATGATCGTTCTCTAAATTGTAAACCCATATGCCTGCTCCTACACCTAGCTTATTTACTGAACCATCAAATTCTAGATGCCATAGGATTTCATGTTCATAATTTTCATATGGGGTAGTGGAATCTTTCTTAACTAGGGAATCTAGATTTTCTTTATTATCTGATATCTCTTGAATTTGGACATTTAAATTTTTGTTTACAATTTCTTTTGGTTCTGATGTTACATCAGTTGGGATATCTTCTTGATTAGTTTTAGAATTGTAAAGAATGAAAGAATCCATGTCAGAATGTACTGAATTTATAGGAAAGTTCTGAGGCTTTTCCTGACTACTCACTACATACTTCATCAAAGTTTCTCTATACAATTTCTTGGGATGTCCAAAGACTAAAATGGTAGCATAAGAAAAATCTAATTGAAGAGATCCTTGGAGTTTAGCACCCCATGACCTGGAAAACAACATGCCATACTTGGGTGGTATATTAGCAACAACAATGTCCATGAGTATAATTTTGGCAAGATACTGAACTAGGGAAACACACAAATCTTTTATGAGACCTAGGCATTTAACCTAGCTTGAATCAAAGGAGAAAAGATC
The DNA here is from genome assembly GCA_000404065.3 of Pinus taeda. NCBI lineage: Eukaryota > Viridiplantae > Streptophyta > Pinopsida > Pinales > Pinaceae > Pinus > Pinus taeda. Next base: position 129,302 of record APFE031284769.1, read on the forward strand.
TTTATAAGGTCTGGTGATATATAAGTTAATTTTTTCCATTACAGACCTTGGCATAAGATTATGTGAGGCTCCAAAGTCTAGCATGGCATTGTGTAGGGTTTTATCGTGGATGTTAAGACTGATATAGAAGGGTGGTACCCCTCCTTCAACTGGCTTTCCATTAACATCTGGTCCAAAAATTAACTTAGGTTGATCATCAAATAGATTCACCGAATATTCATTTTCAACTAGGTTCAAAGATTTACTAATTTGAGCTTTGTAAGTTTCCTGCTTTATCAATTTTGTCAAAGGAACTAAAATTTTAAGCTTGGCAACCTCAGCCCTCAGATTAAAGGGCAGGATTGCTTTTTCTTTTGGATTTCTGGTAGCAGTGTTTTCTATGTCTTCTTCTCTTTCAGGATTTGGGACAGTCTTTGCTGATTTTTCTAATATGATATTTGGAGATTCTTCCACCATTTCCTTAGAGGGAAGAGAAGTGGAAGGTTTTTCATTATTGGGCTGATTATCAGACACATCTTCAATGTGGGGCTGGGGTGGGATTTGATTTGATCTACATAGGATTCGAAGGGTTTTGGTTACTGGAGCTATTTTAATTTTATTAGATTGATTGGGAGTTTTTTTCTGGTTTTTTTTTTGGAGCATCAGTTTTTCTTCTTCTTCTTAAATTGTACTGTTTATGTACCTCGAAAATAGCAGAATCATACCCTTGTTTAAAATCAAATGATTCTCCTGTTTCAGTTTGGAATTGTTGGATCATGTATGATTCTTGATCATCCTGAGTCAGGAAAACTTTTTCCTCATCATCTAGATCCATTAAATTTATCTGAGTATGTTCTTGGGGATCTTCTAAATGTGAGGCTTCTGCATAGTTTTCTCGAAAAGATGGTCTGTTATTCTGGTCAGGGGCATTCTTTCCAGCATTTTGGTTTTTATTTTTTCTAAAGTTAGGATTTCTCCCTGAATTAGCCTATTGGCCATCCCAAGGAGATTTCTTTTCAATAGTTTCAACTCTACCTAAAAATATATCCATTCCTTTAACTATAGCATCCATCTTTTGTTCAAAGGATGTATTCTCTTCTTTTGCAGGCATTCTTCTCTCGCTCCTAGCTTTGACTCTTTTGGAAAGCAGGTTAGCTTCAACATTTACTGCTACACTCTGCATTTCTTCCAGAGTGGGGGGGTTTCTTTCTCTTAACTAGAAAGCCGTATTTGAATCAAATCCATCAAGAAATTTGATCAGGGTTAAACCAGGTGGGCGTCTAAGGTCAAGTGGAATGGCACTATAAACACTATTGAACCTAGTGCAATAGTCATGAACAGTTTCATGAGGTCCCCTTTTAAGGTTCTCATATTCAGATAAAATCTGCAGGGGGTACTTCCTTTTCTCCGACCTATTCAAGAATTGTTGGTAGAGAATTCTTAAGCTATCTATACTTTGGGGGGCTAAACATCTAAACCAAGTTCTAACTTCCCCAGTCAGACTCTGAACAAAGATTCTCATTTGAACATCAACTGTGTCAATTTCGTATATCTCAAAATAGTCAGTCATTTTCTTAGTGTGTTGTTGGGTTTTGTAGGTTCCAGTGCAATCAAAAGTAGTAATTTTACTCTGATAGTCCTGAGGCATGGCACCTAGAGGAGCAGGCATCACAAGGGGAGCATATCTATTGGCCATGATTCTAGGTTGGGTAGTAGTATGAACTAGAGTTGGGGTAATCGAAGGTGTTTGGGTTGTGGAGAAGAAACTGGAGGTACTGGTGAGTTGTTGTGTAATGCTTGGTGGGAGAGGAAGTGAAGGGATGAAGGGAGGGGTGGAGTGAACTTTAGAAGAGTGGGGAAATAATGATGAACTAGCATAAAGTGATGTTTTTTCAAAAAGTTAAGGTGTTCTATTGGTGGTAAGAGATGACTAAGTGGATCCTACAGATATCGGTCAATTGACAAATTAGCTCATTGGGTTTCAAGTTCTCTAAGGCATTCTGGATCTTAGACTAGGTCCAATAATTCACTGCCAGATGTGGTTCTAAATAGAGAGAGTTCAAAATTTTCGTCAAAAGGAAGATCTTCTAGAAAAATCCACTCAACAGGACATGATTGTGATTTGTACAAAGTTCTGGGGCTCTATTAACTTTGTTGTCTTCTAAGGATTCTCGTAATTAGGTTGGGATTTTAAAACATAGGGGGAGGATTTGGATCAGGATTAGTCCTAATGTAATGAGTTCTCCCTAAGCCAGATTTCAAGTCTTTAAAACACTATTCTTTTATAAATTTTCAAAATAACATCTAATAATCCTTTAATATACTTTAAATTAAACTTTTAAGTTTCTAAAAGGTTTATTTCAACTAAGGGTTTGTTCTTCCCCAGTGGAGTCGCCACTATGTTATCACTCAAATTTTCCTTAGAAATTATCAAAAGAAGGAAAGGATCCAAGGTAACCACAAACCAATCATTTAAGTGTAGATTCTAGCCAATCTACACCTAGAGAGGGCTCTCTGTTTAAGATTTAGCTATGTTTGATAAGATTTTGGGCTAGCTATTAATTTTCAATGAGGTTGTTTTGTTTGAGAGTGGTGGAGTTCTGAAACAAATGGGCAAACTAGGCTTTTAGGCCATTGGGTTATGGATTCAATCAAGGATATTTCAATGGATCAAGTCAAATTGCTGAGGTATGAGTTCAATAGGAAGGATAGTAGAATAAAAACAAACTTTGGGGATTGAATGGGTGATAATTCTGCTCCAAACTAGAGGGCAATCAAGAATCCTCAAGTCAGGATTAGAAAGAGGAAAGGAAGATAGGTCAACTAGCAAAGGACAATTAAGAATCCTATACCAAGGACTTATAAGGAAAACTACAGGGATAGAGGAGCAATTAAGAATTCCTTTATCAAGATAGTTTGGAAGAAAACATAAAAATGGTAAATTGTTGATAGAAGAGAGCAATAAAGCTTATTCTGATACACTTTGACTATTTTACCATTTAGATTTAGGATGCATGAAACATTGAAACATATAGAAAACACATAAAATCACAAGGATGGAATACTTATTTGTAATCACATTGCACGAGAATCTAATGAAATGTCCTCAACTTTCATTCCTTTTCCAGCAAAAATCCAAGTTTGAGTACAAAAGCTTTATCATCTTGATAGCATAGATTTACAGAGATGTTATAGAATCCACCCACAATACTTCAAATGGAGAAGTATTTATACAAAAATTACATCAAAAATATTTCATAACTATATGAGACTTATTCTAGGGAATACAAAATATCTTTTACAGAAATATAGAGATATATGGAAAATTGATTGTTGTTGTCCCTTTATTCATGCATGAGCTAGAGGTTGAAACTCAGATTTGCCTCTTGCTATTACTTTAATAATTTTGTGTTGGATCTTTGCTTAATTTTCCCTACTGATACTCTTTTCCTGTTTGCCAACCTTTACCTCAGTAAATATTTCCTGTTTACCTTAGAGTTACCATAGTAAATTATAGGATATCGGTCATATTGGTCCACCATTCTTAATTTAGTATCTTCATCCTGATTAAATTCCTGTATATTTCGTCAGCGTCAGTATGCTTAGCAAAATTGGGCTGAACAGCAAATAGGTGTTTCACTTCATGATCAATATAAAAAAGGTTTTCCAAACCATCATACAACACTTTTCCTGTAGGTAGTGCTTTCACTATGGAAGAGCTCGCTTGACTTTTAGCTTGTTTGTGCAGTTTCTGAATGTAGTCCTCATGAGTCATCAGCTTGTCTTTATGACCAATGGGTTGGGAAGGCATTTTTCTCTTAGAATTTCATATTTTGAAATAAAATAATCTATGTCTTCTTGAATACTTTGACATCTTCTTTCCATGTTAAGCATTAAGTTCTTTTTAGTAAGAACTTTCTTAATTTCAAGGATAGTACCAGTTTGATCCTCGATATCCCATTGTTTTAGTTGTTGCTTGCTTTTTCTATTCAAAAAATTGATCGATTGGGTTGCCTCTTCAGGTTTTTCTCCCAATTCTTCCCTGGTCTTCTATATAGCATCTGTAGCTAGTTTAACTAACTTAGTCTGTTCAAAAATGATCTGAATAGAAGACCAAATATCATTGATAGAATTAATGATATTGGTCCATAAAATCTCTCTAATGTCCCTCAAAAGCTTTTCCAATGTCAAGTCCTTCTCTAATGTTTTAATTCTTTCAGTCATCCTTATATTTTTTCTCTCTTCTTCAGTGTTGTTAATCTGTGATAGCACATAATTATTCTCCAAGTTGCTAACCATTTATTTTAGTTTCTTTATTTTAGTTGCTTGGATTTTCATTTCTTCCATGAACTTTATTAAGTCCTTTGTTTGCTTTGCTGAAGTTGCTGATGCTTCTGATCTACGTGTTGTTGTTGTCACTGGTAGAGTTGTTCCCAGAAGAATATTGGGTGCCAAACATGTTGCAATAGCACATGGCACTGCTGTAGAAATTATGGGTATTACAGTCGGAGGCATGGTGGTCGCCTCACCCTGTTTGGACTACAAAGATTTTTCTAGTTCTTGCTCTGTCTCTTTCAACTTAAGGATCCAATCCATAAGTTCTTCCTCATTTTGTTCCTCAATCACTTCTAATGTTTGTGGATGTATGAGGGGAGGGAGTTTGAGTTGTTTCATGAGTGCAACAATGTCATCATTCTTTTTCTTTATCAATCTTTTAGATGCCTTAACATCTTTGGGAACATGTCCCAACTCAATCACCAGGTCTTCTAATGATTTTATCCTGGTATCCTTAGCCTGAGAAGAGGCTCTTTCCAATTGTAATTGTGTTGTAGTATTACTTAGAGAATTCTCCAACTGATGTGCAATGACGGCTTTACTGGTCAATGTTGAATAGACCATCTCACCTGTTTGCTTATGGAGCTCAATCTGGTCAATTGGGTGGATGTCTTTGGCAAGAAATTCAAAATTTGTTTTAAAATAATCAGCCATGGACTTTGGCTATTGTACTATTGGCTTTAAAAAACTCATTTGCATCTTGCCAGCTTTGATGTGAAAGGTTGACATCAATCTTGTCTAATTTGTGGGTGCCATTTTTAGATAGTGGGCATAGGTTTGAGCTTTGAGCTTCTCATTCCTAGCCTTAATCTATTTGTATTTTTCTTTCAAATCCTGGCTCTGTTCTGAAGCTGCCCTCGGTGATGACACTTCTACCCTTTGTTACTTGCTTAGTGCCTGTGTTTGGGAGGTAGATGGTGTCTCCTCTAGTGGTGTTGTCTGCACTGTATCACTTCTTGTTTCTTCATAGTCCTCCTCGGACAGAGGATTCAATCTCTGCCTCTTTACAAATACCTAGTCTAATGGCACTGTAGAGGGGCTAGCCTCATTTCTACTTCTCTTTTGAATTCTCTCTTCATTAAGAGGGGTCTGCAATACTGTAGGGTTGCCCATATTTGTATCAGACTGGGTCAACTCCTCAGAAAAACTCTGTGACCCTGAATCTTTTCCCTGTACTGAAGTCTCTGGTTGTCCTGATGTTTGTGTACTATGCTCTTGTGTTGGTCTCTGTGAAGATTCTTCAGGCACTTGTACAAAGGAATCTAGATCAAGTCTTTTTTCCAAATCTTTCATAACATTTTCTACTTCAACTTGTGTACTATCCTGTTCTATAAGTGTTCCCTCCACCCATTCATTTTGATTTGCATAATGTTCTATCTCTCGAATTCTATGATGAATGTAGGGGGGTAGTTTATGCTTCTATCTTCTGTCACAGATGGAGATGTGAGGATCATAAGGCCGGATGAAACACTTTTTCAATCTTAGTCTCTCAAGGATTTCCTCTGCCTCTTTCCTTTCTTTTTTGTTGTTGCAAATGAATGGGCCTAGGTGGTCCTTTATCCTTAGACGGGATTTCTTCTTAGCCTTCACAAAGTGGATTTCATCAGAGTTTATCATTTGCCTATAGTACTCCAGGGCAAATAATCGCATAGGAAGGTACTTGGGCAGTTTGAAGAGAGGCAATTCACATCCATAAATTCTAATCTTGGTATGATTCTAGTACAAGTACTAGTCATCAACCTTGTATTGCTTGGATGACTAAAGAATTCTCTTAATATCATCACTGATTCTGGGAGAGGGACTTCCCATCAACATGGTAGTGACTGGATGCACAAATTTACCAATCAAATTTGTATAAAGATGGGGAGAAGAAGGTGAACTGTGAAAAATGGAAGTCCAGAATATGACTAACCTAGGGTTCCCTCTAGTGTCAAGCTTTTGCACAGAGAAAGGGAATTTATCACTTCGGTAGTAGATGAAAAGATGATATGTTGTGTTGTGTTATATTCTTTCCACGACTAGCCCACGTAGTTAACTGGGGGGTTAGAGGGGGGGCGGAGCCCCCCTTTATTGTGTCGATTGTGTAGCGGGGGGGGGGCGGGGTCACGGGGGGTTTGAGGGGTACCCATAACCCCACTTTATGGGATCCGGGGTAGCACCCCAGAAAATTTTGGTTTTGGACCCTATGTTAGGTTGGGTGGACCCACCTATGGTTTTGTGCATGATTTTTGCACATGTTTTTGGATGCGATGGTTTTTCGGTCCATGGTTTTGGACGCCATGGTTTTTGTTCCATGGTATTGGATGCTTCGGCATGTATAAATATGTATTGTAACATTGAAGGAACATAATGAAAAATCAAGCTGGTAGTCTCATTTTTGGGATCTAGGGGAAAATATTTGTGTATATGTGTTTTATGTGTTTTAGAATTTGTATGCAGGTAATTTCTGTATAGGGTTAAAACCTACATTTGGTATCAGAGCAGTTTTGGCTTCAAGGGGACACCTTTGTTACTGAGGGGTTTCACTCAGGCCTGTGGTAGACCTTTTTCAATGGGAGATCTGCGAGATCATTGGATTGCGGTAGATCTGAGTACTAAACCAACGGTGTGTCTGATAAAGAATGGAAGAAGTTGGATCAGAAGGCAAAGAGCACAATACGATTGTGTGTCTCAAATTTAGTATTGCTTAATGTATCAAGGGAAGCTACGGCGAAGGTTTTGTGGGACTAGTTAGGGACTTTGTACCAATCTAAGTCTTTGGTAACCTATACAAGCTGTATAACCTGAGGATGAAAGATGGAGACTTGGTGACAGAGCATCTGAATGCATTTAATACTGTGGTAAGTCAGTTAGCATTTTTTGATATTAACATTTCAGATGAAGCTAAGTGCATCAGTTTGTTGTGTTCTCTACCAGATTCGTGGGATAGTCTGGTTATTGCAATAGGTAGCAATGCGACTGCCTTGCATTTTGATGAAATAATCTCAGCCTTGCTGACAGAGGAGATGAGACGAAAAAATATGGAGAGTCAGAATGGTGATGCCTTGTCTATATGAGGATGGTCCCAGAACAGAAATAAAAATAAGTCATCGAGTGGGAGATCTAAATCTAGAGGGCGATCTAAATCTCCAGGAAAACCTGTAAAGGTGGTGTGCTGGAAATGCGGAAAGGAAGGACACTACAAAAGGGACTATAAATCTAAAGCTCTTGATAAAGGAAAGGGATCTGATGATGCTCCTTCTACAGAGGAAAAAACCACCTCAGATGAAGGTGGGGATGTGTACTTGGCTTCTTCAAGTACAATGTAGATCATGAGGCATGGTTGATTGACTTAGGTGCATCATTTCACTTCACTCCCCATAGATAGTGGTTCTGCGAGTATGAGAAATACGATGGTGGTGATGTCTTCTTGGGGGATGACAGGAAGGCTAGAATCGTTGGTCGTGGAAAAGTAAAATTGAAGTTGCAAGGTGGAAGGGTTAGAACACTTCCAGGTGTTCTACATATTCCTGCATTGGCCAGGAATTTGATTTTTGTAAGCAAGTTGGATGATGCAAGTGTAAAAACAGTGTTCGACAAGGATACCTGCAAGATGGTTCGGGGAGCACTAGTATTGACTAGGGAGTTCGGATTGGAACTCTGTACAAGCTGCAAGGTAGCACTGTTATTGATGGGTGCAACAGTTCTGTGGTTCCTGAATGTGGAGAAGAAAATCTAGTGGTCTCTGGAGAGAAGACCATATTGTGGCATCAAAGGCTTGGACATATTGGAGAGAAGGGCCTTCGAATACTTCATGGCAAAGGTATGGTAGAAGGTATGAGTAATAGCTCTCAAGATTTTGATTTCTGTGAAAATTTTGTATATGGGAAATAGAATCGAGTGAGTTTCCCCTCTGGTAGTAAGAGGGTGAAACAAATATTAGAACTTGTGCACAGTAATCTGTTTGGACCTGTGAAGGTTCCATCACTAGGTAAGTCTATGTACTATGTATCATTTATAGATGACTTCTCAAGGAATACATGGATATATTTCCTTAAGAAAAAATATGAAGCCTTTGACAGGTTTAAATAATTTAAGGCTCTTGTGGAAAATTAGATAGAGAAGAAGATAAAAGTGCTGAGGACAGATAATGGTGGAGAGTTTTGCAACAACGAATTTAAAGAATTCTGTAAGAAGTGTGGTATATCACGGTAGAAGAATACTCCATATACACCTCAGAAAAATGGAGTTGCAGAAAGAATGAAAAAGACGTTCATGGAAAGGGCAAGAAGCATGCTCACTGGTGTCGGATTAGGACAAGAATTTTGGGCAGAGGCGGTGGATACTACATGTTACCTAGTCAACAGGTCACCTTCATCAACGTTGGAGGATAAGAATCCACAAGAGGTATGGACTGGTAAGAAACCCTCTCTTTCACATCTAAGGGTATTTGGATGTGATGCATATGTACATGTTCCAAAGGAGAAACGAACCAAGTTGGATAGTAAATCTGAAAAGTGCATCTTTATTGGGTATAATGATGGTTTAAACGGTTATAAGCTTTGGAACCCAGTAACAAGGAAGCTTGTGTACAATCGAGATGTGGTATTCAAAGAGGTGAAAGATGTTATTAAACATGTAGTCCAACCAAAGGAACCTGAGAAGATAGAGTTTGAGCTAAAGGAGGAAGAATCAAACACTACAGTAAAGGAGGAATCAGAAGATGAAGAGCCACAAACTCTGGTTGTGAGAAGATCAGTTCAAGAAAGAACGCAGCCAGAAAGGTATAGTCCATTTGCTTTCTGTTCAAATTTTTCTTTATCTATTACTGACGATGATCCCAGAACTATGAAAGAAGCAATAGATTCAAAGGATGGCAAACTATGGAAAGAGGCCATGGTTGATGAAATCGCATCTTTGCACAAAAATGAGGCTTGGGATCTGGTGGAGTTGTCAGCTTGAAGGAAACCCATTGGCAGCAAATCGGTGTTCAAGAAGAAGACAAATGTAGAAGGAAAGGTGGAGAAATACAAAGCTCGGTTGGTAGCAAAAGGTTATTCCCAGGTGTCGGGAATTGATTTTGGTGATATTTTTTCTCCTGTTGCCAAGGTAACTTCTATTAGAATACTTTTATCTGTTGCTGCTGCTTTTGATTTTGAGGTAGAACAGATGGATGTGAAGACAACATTTCTTCACGGGGATTTGGAAGAGGAAATCTACATGAAGCAAC
>APFE031284769.1:151103-168142 GCA_000404065.3 Pinus taeda
AGATATTATAAGGTCCTTTATGTAACTAATTTTCCATTTAAATACTAATTAACTTATAATTTTTAACTAATTAACTAATTTTCTAACTAACCTAACAACCTATTTATATTACTTTATATACTTATATTTATGCATATAATTTATTCAGATATTATAAGGTCCTTTATGTAACTAATTTTCCATTTAAATACTAATTAACTTATAATTTTTAACTAATTAACTAATTTTCTAACTAACCTAACAACCTATTTATATTACTTTATATACTTATATTTATGCATATAATTTATTCAGATATTATAAGGTCCTTTATGTAACTAATTTTCCATTTAAATACTAATTAACTTATAATTTTTAATAAATTAACTAATTTTCTAACTAACCTAACAACCTATTTATATTACTTTATATACTTATATTTATGCATATAATTTATTCAGATATTATAAGGTCCTTTATGTAACTAATTTTCCATTTAAATACTAATTAACTTATAATTTTTAATAATACTTTTTGAATTAAACACCAAATAAAAAATATTTTTATATATATTCTTAAGGGATTGTTCCTGAATATAACTAATTAAATTATTAAAATAATTTTGACCCCAGTCCTAGAGTCAAACTAGCCGTTGGTCAAGTTAGCCATTGTAGGATCTGCTCAGACTATTTAACATGCTAAGCTGGATCTGTTTCTTCAACTTGTCCTGACGATGAACCACACTGGTTGGTTCGAAACGCGTCGACAAATGGTATTTCATGTGATTTTTACCGAAAAATCTCTCACAAACTTGATATGGATCACAAAAGCGTAAACTCTATAATGATGAGGGTTATAAACTCTTTTAGTGAATATTTGGGTCTAGTGGGTCTTAGGTCCAAATTTTTAACTTGGCTCTGATACCACGGGTAAGACTCCATCCTAGGGTCCTCTAACAAAACTAAAATCTCTAATTTCAAATAAAATAAAATGGGAAATAATTCATTTCTAACTAAACATTTAATCGATGATATTTTACCATTAAAATTTATTTCCTACAATTAAATAGCGAGCATTTCATTTCAATCACTTACATGAGTAATTTATAAATAAAGGAATACCTGTTTTGATAGCTTGGATGAGATGCCCCTGAGCTCCTGATCCCACTAGGATGCTCTTCTTGACTACCGACTGGATTTACCTTCCAGCCAACTAGGAAGTATTTCCTAGCCCAAGAAACCTCCACAAGTTCCCTAGCCCTTTGAACCCAAGTCCAACCAGATGTAGTGTGTGTCCAAGATAACAATACTCTCCTTCTCTCCCTTCTCCCTTCTCCCTTCTCCCTTCTCCCTTCTTCCTCTCAAAACAAATCCTCCAAAACCACAACCAAACCAAAACCAAAAGCAGGACTGAGGATCCCTTCTCCTCCCCTCATCCCTCCCATTTTATGCCCCCTTCTCTTCTCCACTCAACCACCTCTCATTAATGTCATAACTACCCCCTCATCCTTACATTTGACTTATGTTCTCCCAAGTAAATCTAAGAGGACATTTTGGTGATGAGATATGAATATATAATTTGGCAATTAATTGGGGAGGACCATGTCTTCTCCCAAGTAAATTTGAGGGGACATTTTGGGGATGAAATATGAATATTTAAATTGGTAATTAATTGGAGAGGACCATGTATTCTCCCAAGTAAATTTGAGAGGGCATTTTTGGGATGAGATATGAATATTTAAATTGGTAATTAATTGGAGAGGACCATGTCTTCTCCCAAGTAAATTTGAGAGGACATTTTGGGGATATGGATGTTTAAATTGGAATAAATGGAAGAAAATCATATCCTATCAAAATTTAAATTTGAGAAGGTAAGTTGGGAATTGAATAATAACAAAACTTATATCAGTAATAAATTTACAATTTCACTAATGTAGGCATGTACCAATATTTCTTGATAATTATAAGTCAATATTTTAAGGTAATCTAAACACTTAGTAAAATCTGCATGATAAGGTCAAGCAGGGCATTACATTTTCCACTCACAGATGTGGGTGAAGGGTTCGCCGTTGCAACTCATTTTTGATAGTGGGAGCCAAAAGAACCTCATTTCAACAGAGGTCGTGAAGCGGTTGGGCCTACCAACTACACCACACCCACAAATGTACAGTATCGAGTGCCTTCACCAAAGTCGAGATCTCCGAGTCCGCCAGCAGTGCCTCATGCCCTACAACATAAAACCCTTCACAGACGAGGTATTGTGTGATGTTGCACCTCTAGATGTTTGTGATGTATTATTAGGTCATCCATGCTTGTGGAGGTGACATGTTGTGTATGAGTCAAGGCCTCGAATTGTTATTATTTCTTTGGGTAATTCATTATATAGGATACCGGAGGTAGTCCCACCTACCACCACCTCTTTGATCACTGCTAAGAAATGCATAAAGCTCATCTCCCAAACTATGAAATTCATTTTTTGTCTAGTTCGCTCCCAAAGTAAGGGGAAGATCATCGCCAAATCCATGACCCCTGTAAAGGGTTCCTCCATGCAGTAGCAGCAGCAGAGGGATACGGTCATTACAGAACATAGGAACAACTTCTCCTCACCCACAGGGGTACCACACAAGTTTCAAGTGAGTGACAAAGTTTGGTTACATCTGTAGAAAGAACGCCTTACAAGAGCCCATCAGAAGCTCAGACCACTCCGAAATGGTCCTTACAACATTAAAAAGGTTATGGTAAACAATTCTTTTGAGCACATCATTCCTCCATTCCTTTTCTTACACTGAGTGTTCAATGTGGAGCACCCTCGACCATGCTTCCCACCATTACTAGACACATTAGAGATTGCAAAACAATTCACTAGGGACAAAGTTCAGCAAATGGAGGAACTCAACGCAATGGGGACCATTTCTTCCTAAGGGGGGAGGAATGATCTAGGTGGATGTTGGTGGTCACCCACCTATCCCACTTGGACCCCCACAACTGTCTCTTTCAATTTTTTAGTTTCCTTATTTGTAGCACAATTTACTATTTTTAGTAGTTTTTTGGGTCCTGAACTTCCGAAGCTAGGCCCTAAACGACGTTTTTTGGGAAATCTAAAAACAACATGGGTATGAGTACTATTTTTGCTCTTCCAAAACTTGTATTTCTCATATAGATCTTTCTAACGAGATATTGTGTGCGTCAAACGAACATCGTATGCCAAAGTTACAACCCCGAGAAGTTGATGTACCAATTTACCCAAATGGGGCCCACAGTTTGGCGTTTCATTTTCTAGGGTTAGGTTTTTGGATGTTTATGTTTTCCATTGTTACTCAACAATAAATAGGCCTTTGAACCTCATTGTAACATAGTTCAGAGGCATGTAGCTACCACATCTCTTCTCAGAGATAAGCTATCATCGCCCTAGCTAGTTTATTTCCATTTCTATTTGTAAGCATATTTCAGTATTTTACATTAATGAAATGAAGTATTATTTCCGTTGCATATCTATGTTTATGGTTACCTTTCTAATTTTTGCATTCCTGTATAAATCTGTATTAGTGGTATCAGAGCGGTCTGCTTTTTCTTTGTTTTTCTTTGAATGTCCCCAATGAGGTCAGGATATAAGGAGTTATGGATTATACTGGTCGAACCTTTGCAAGATCAACCTTGCAAATCCCGATAGCCTCCCATGGCAGATGAAAAGAAAGATGAGGGGGCGGGAGCTCCTATAAAAATCTTGGTCGAAGAAGCCCTCGAGAAACAAAGGAACGCGATGATGGAAAACTTTTCCCATATCCTTCAACAGCTACCCAGAGGCGACACATCGACTTCCAACAGCTACTCTGGAAATGCCAAACCTTTTAAGGTACAAGTTAATTTTGAAATCCCCATATTCGAGGGTTAGATAGATGCAGATTTCATAGATAAATGGTTAAATATGCTAGAAGGGTATTTCTCTGTTCATGATTTTTCCAGTCGGGAAAAGATTATTTTCGCTCTTCTCAAAGTAGCCCCCCATGTCAAGGAGTAGTGAGAAACCTAGTACAAGCAGAAGGATGAAATTACGAGCTCACTATTTTCATCCACACCCAACTGGAATTCATTTCAGGATGCCATCAAGGAGCAGTACTACCCTCTCAAAAGCTATGAGGACAAGCACATAAAGTAAACCACGTTGCGGCAAGTGAAGGGACCAAGATGCGCCAGAGTTCATAAACATTCTGCATAGCCTTCAAACATAGTTGGGTATCAAGGACTCTGAGCTACATTTGGTACTCAAGTACCACTGCTGCCTACATAGTTACATCCAAGAAGAGATGGAGTTCCTGAACATCTCCTCGCTCGGCACGGCGTACCAATACGCTGTCAAAATCAAGCAAATGTTCAAACAAAAGAAGCAAGACTTTGGATCTGCGAAACCAAAGAAAGGGAAAGGCTTCCCCAAATCGAAAAACCAAGGATAAAGCCAAGATGGGGCAACCCAAGAAAACCCGTCAAAGCCACAAGAAAATAACAATGCCACAAAGTCGAAGAAGGTCACAGAAAAGTGGTGTGAGTTCCATAAGATCCCCACTCACAACACAAGTGAGTGTCAGATCAAGCAGTCATTGGTGGTTGAGTTGAAGGCTTCAAAATTAGATGCATGTTCTAACCCTGAGTCAGAACCCAACAATGGGAATGGCAAAGGGAAGCAGATCATTGATGCGGAGCCTAGCGCCACTGTTTCCACTGCCAAGATCTAGAGGAGGGGGAGTGTCTTTTCCACTCACATATGTGGGTGAAGGGTTCACCGCTGCAATTCATTATTGACAGTGGGAGGCAAAAGAACCTCATTTCAGTAGAGGTCATGAAGTGGTTTGGCCTTCAAACTACACCACACCTGCAGCCATACAGTATCAGGTGGCTTCACCAAGGACGAGATCTCCAAGTCCGCTAACAGTTCTGACTACCCTACAACATCAAACCATTCACAAACGACGAATTGTGTAATGTTGTACCTCTACATGTTTGTGGTTTATTATTAGGCCAGCCATACTTGTGGAGGTGACATGATGTGTATGAGTCAAGGCCTCACACTGTTATTATTTCTTTGGGTAATTCATTATACAGGATATCGAAGGTAGTCCAACCTACTGCCACCTCTTTGATCACTGCTAGGAAATGAAACAAGCTCATCTCCCAGAATAGGAAATTCATTTATGTGTAGTTCACTTCCAAAGTAAGGGGAAGATCATTGCCACGTCCATGAGCCCCGTGAAGGGTTCCTCCATGCAGCAACAACAACAGAGGGCTACGGTCATGAAAAAACATAGGAACAACTTCTCCTCACCCACAAGGGTATCACACAAGTTTCAGGTGGGTGACAAAGTTTGGTTACATCTATAGAAAGAACGCCTTACAAGAGCCCATCAGAAGTTCAGACCACTCTGAAATGGTCCTTACAACATTAACAAGGTTGTGGGAAACAATTGTTTGGAGCACAACATTCCTCCATTCCTTTGCTTGCACCAAGTGTTCAATGTGGAACGCCCTTGACCATGCTTTCGACCATTACTGGGCAAATAAGAGATTGCAGAACAACTCACGAGGGACCAAGTTCAGTAGATGGAGGAACTCAACGCAATGGGGACAATTTCTTCCTAAGGGGGGAGGAATGATCGAGGTGGATGTTGGTGGCCACCCACTTATCCCACTTGGACCCCCACAACTGTCTCTTTCAGTTTTTCAATTTCCTTATTTATAGCGCAATTTATTATTTTTAGCAGTTTTTCGGGTCCTGAACTTCTGGAGCCGTTTTGAGGCCCTAAACAATGATTTTTGGGAAATTTGGGAGCAACATGGGGCCATTCATCAATGTTTCTCTTCCCAAAGTTGTATTTCTCGGATACATATTTCTAATGAGATATTTTGCACATCAAATGGAGATTGTATGCCAAAGTTATGACCAGGGAAGTTGATGTACCAATTTACACAAACGAAGCCCACAGTTTGGCATTTCATCTTCTAGGGTTAGGTTTTTGGATGTTTAGGGTTTACAATTGTTCCTCAATAATAAATAGGCCTTTGTGCCTCATTGTAACACAATTCAGAGGCATGTAGTCACCACATCTCTTCTCAGAGATAAGCTATCATCACCCTGGCTAGTTTATTTCCATTTCTGTTTGTAAGCATTTTTTAGTATTTTACGTTAATGAAATGAAGTATTATTTCCAATGCATATATGTGTTCATGGATACCTCTATAATTTGTTGCATTCCAGTATAAATTCGGATCTGTGGTATCAAAGTGGTCTGCTTTTTCTCTGTTTTTCTTTACATGTCCCCAACGAGGTCAAGATATAAGGAGTTAGGCATTGAACTGGTCGAACCTTTGCAAGACCAACCTCACAAATCTCGATGTCCTCCCATGGCAGATGAAAAGAAAGACAAGGTAGTAGGATATCCTATCAAAATCTTGCTCTAAGAAGCCCTCGAGCAACAAAGGAATGCGATGATGGAAAACTTTTCCCAGATCCTTCAGCGACTACCTAGAGGCGATGCATCGGGTTCCAACAACTACTCTGGAAATGCCACAATTTTTAAGGTACAAGTTAATTTTGAAATCCCCATATTCGAGGGTTAGATAAACACAGATGTCGTAGATAGATGGTTAAATCTACTAGAAGGTTATTTTTCTTTTCATGATTTTTCCAATCGGGAAAAGATTATTTTCGGTCTTCTCAAAGTAGCCCCCCACGTTAAGGACTAGTGGGAAACCTACTGCGAGCAAAAGGATGAAAGTACGACCTCACTATTTTCATCCACACCCACTTGGAACTAATTTCGGGATACCATCAAGGCATAGTACTACCCTATCAAAAGCTATGAGGACAAGTACAAAAAATTGACCATGCTGCGACAGGGAATGGACCAAGATGTTCCAGAGTTTAGAAACATTTTTCATACCCTTCGCACATAGTTGGACATCAAGGACTCAGAGCTACATTTGGTACTCAAGTACCGTGGCTGCCTACACAGGTACATCGAGGAAGAGATGGAGTTCCTGAGCATCTCCTCACTCGACACGTCATACTGATAAGCTCTCAAAATTGAGCAGAAGTTCAAACAAAAGAAGTGAAACTTTGGATCTGCGGATCCGAAGCAAGGGAAAGGCTTCCTCAAATCGCAGAACCAAGGACAAAGCCAAGACGGAGCAACCCAAGACAACCTGTCGAAGCCACAAGAAAAGAAAAAAACCATGAAGTCGAAGAAGGACACAGGAAAGTGGTGTGAGTT
Organism: Pinus taeda; assembly: GCA_000404065.3. NCBI lineage: Eukaryota > Viridiplantae > Streptophyta > Pinopsida > Pinales > Pinaceae > Pinus > Pinus taeda. The sequence continues at coordinate 158,344 of APFE031284769.1, forward strand.
CCATAAGAGCCCCACTCACAACACAAGTGAGTGTCGAACGAAGAAATCGCTAGTGCCGAGTTGAAGGCTTCGGAATCAAATGCATGTTCCGACCCTAAGTCAGAACCTGACAAGGGAAATGGAAAAGGGAAGTAGATCATTGATGCGGAGTCCAGTGCCACTGTTGCCACCACCAAGATCCAAAGGAGGCGGAGCGTCTTTTCCACTCACAAATGTGGGTGAAGGGTTCACCGCTGCAATTCATTGTTGACAGTGAGAGCCAAAAGAACCTCATTTCAGCAGAGGTTGTGAAGCGGTTTGTCCTACTGACTACACCACATCTATAGCCGTACATTATCACGTGGCTTCACCAAGGACAAGACCTCTAAGTCCACGAGCAGTGTCGCCTACCTTATAGCATCAAACCCTTCATAGACAAGGTATTATGTGATGTTGCACATCTGGATGTTTGTGATGTATTATTAGGCCAGCCATACTTGTGGAGGCAACATGCTGTGTATGATTCAAGGCCTCGCTCTGTTATTATTTGTTTAGGTAATTCATTATACATGATACCAAAGGTAGTCCCACCTACCACCACCTCTTTAATCACTACTAAGAAATGCAGCAAGCTCATCTCCCAAACTAGGATATTCATTTTTTGTCTGGTTTGCTCCCAAAGTAAGGGGTAGATTGTTGCCACATCCATGACCCCCGCGAAGGGTTCCTCCACACAGTAGCAGCAGTAGAGGGATACATTCATGACAGAACACGGGAACAACTTCTCCTCACCCACAGGGGTACCACACAAGTTTCAGGTGTGCGATAAAGTTTGGTTACATATGTAGAAAGAACGCCTTACAAGAGCCCATCAAAAGCTCAGACCACTCCGACATGGTCCTTACAACATTAACAAGGTTGTGGGAAATAATGCTTTGGAGCACAACATTCCTCCATTCCTTTGCTTGCACTAGGTGTTCAATGTGGAATGCCCTCGACCATGCTTCCCATCATTACTAGACACATCAGAGATTGTAGAACAACTCACCAGGGACCAAGTTCAGCAGATGGAGGAACTCAATGCAACGGGGACCACTGCTTCCTAAGCGGGGGAGGAATGATCCAGGTGGATGTTGGTGGCCACCCAACTATCCCACTTGGACCCCCACAACTGTCTCTTTCAGTTTTTCAGTTTCCTTATTTGTAGCAAAATTTACTTTTTTTAGCAGTTTTTTAGGTCTCGAACTTCCAGAGCCGTTTTGAGGCCATGAATGACGTTTTTTGGGTAATTTACAAGCAACATGAGGATATGGACAGATGTTTCTCTTACCAAAGTTGTAGTTCTCGGATAGATATTTCTAACGAGATATTGTGCATGTCAAACAGAGATCGTATGCCAAAGTTATGACCCCAGGAAGTTGATGTACCAATTTACCCAAACAAGGCCCACAGTTTGGTGTTTCATCTTCTAGGGTTATGTTTTTGGATGTTTAGGGTTTTCCATTGATCCTCAACAATCAATAGGCCTTTGAGCCTCATTGTAACACAGTTAAGAGGCATGTAGCCGCCACATCTCTTCTCAAAGATAAGCTACCATCACCTTAGCTAGTTTATTTCCATTTCTGTTTGTAAGCATATTTTAGTATTTTACATTAATGAAATGAAGTATTATTTCCGCTGCATATTTGTGTTTATGGTTACCTATGTAATTTTTTTTGTTCCTATATAAATCTAGATTAGTGATATCAGAACGGACTTCTTTCTCTCTGTTTTTCTTTGCATGTCCCCAATGAGGTCGGGATATAAGGAGTTAGGGATTGAACTGGTCGAAACTTTGCAACACCATCCTCGCAAATCCCGACAGCCTCCCATGGTGGATGAAAAGAAATACGAGGGGGCAAGAGATCCTATCAAAATCTTGCTCAAAAAAGCCCTCGATCGACATAGGAACGTGATGATGGAAAACTTTGCCCAAATCCTTCAACGGCTACCCAGAGGTGACACATTGGCTTCCAACAGCTACTCTGGAAATGCCACACTTTTTAAGGTACAAGTTAATTTTGAAATCCCCATATTCAAGAGTCAGATAGATGCAGATGCTGTAGATAAACAATTAGATCTGCTAGAATGGTATTTTTCTATTCATGAATTTTCCAGTCGAGAAAACATTATTTTCTATCTTCTCAAAGCAGCCCCCCACGTCAAGGACTGGTGGGAAACCTACTGTGAGCAGAAGGATGAAAGTACGGGCTCACTATTTTCATCCACGCCCACTTGAAATTCATTTCAGGATGCCATCAAGGAGCAATACTACCCTGTCAAAAGCTATGAGGACAAGTACATAAAGTGGACCATGCTGCGACAGGGAAGGGACCAAGATGTGCCAGAGTTCAGAAACATTTTTCATACCCTTCGCACACAGTTGGGTATCAAGGTACATCCAGGAAGAGATGGAGTTCCTGAACATATCCTCACTTGGCACAACGTACCAATACACTGTCAAAATCGAGTAGAAGTTCAAACAAAAAAAGCAAGACTTTGGATCTACGAATCCGAAGTAAGGGAAAGGCTTCCCCAAATCACAAAACCAAGGAAAAAGCCAAGGCGGGGAAAACCAATGCAACCCATCGAAACCACAAGAAAATAACAATGCCACGATATCAAAGAAGGACACGGGAAAGTGTTGTTAGTTCCATAAGAGCCGCACTCACAACACAAGTGAGTGTTGGACCAAGCAGTCGCTGGTGGCCGAGTTGAAGGATTCAGAATCAAATGCATGTTCCGACCCTGAGTCAGAACCCAACAAGGGGAATCAAAAAGGGAAGCAGATCATTGATGTAGAGCCCAATGTCATTTTTGCCACTGCCAAGACGAAAGGAGGCGGAGCGTCTTTTCCACTCACAGATGTGGGTGAAGGGTTTGCCGTTGTAATTCATTATTGACAGTGGGAGCCAAAAGAACCCCATTTTAGCTTAGGTCATCAAGCGGTTGGGCCTACCAACTACACCACACCTGCAGACATACAGTATTGGATGGCTTCACCAAGGATGAGATCTCTAAGTCCGCCAGCAGTGCCGCCTACCCTACAACATCAAAACCTTCGCAAATGAGATATTGTGTCATGTTGCACCTCTGGATGTTTGTGATTTATTATTAGGCTAGCCATACTTGTGGAGGTGACATGTTGTGTATGAGTCAAGGAATCACATTGTTATTATTTCTTTGGGTAATTCATTATATAGGATACCAGAGGTAGTCCCACCTACCGCCACCTCTTTGATCACTGTTAAGAAATGCAGCAAGCTCATCTCCTAGACTAGGAAATTAATATTCTATCTGGTTTGCTCCCAAAGTAAGGGGAAGATCGTCGCCACATCCATGACCCCCGCGAAGGGTTCCTCCATGCAGTAGTAGCAGCAGAGGGATACGGTCATGACAGAACATGAGAACAAATTCTCCTCACCCACAGGGGTACCACACAAGTTTCAGGTGGGCGATAAAGTTTGGTTACATCTGCAGAAAGAACGCCTTACAAGAGCCCATCAAAAGCTCAGACCACTCCGACATGGTCCTTACAACATTAACAAGGTTGTGGGAAACAATGCTTTGGAGCACAACATTCCTACATTCCTTTGCTTGCACCAAGTGTTCAATGTGGAACGCCCTCAACCATGCTTCCCACCATTACTGGACACATCAGAGATTGCAAAACAACTCACTAGGGACCAAGTTCAGCAGATGGAGGAACTCAATGCAATGGGGACCATTGATTCCTAGGGGGGGAGGAATGATCTAGGTGGATGTTGGTGGCCACCCACCTATCCCACTTGGACCCCCACAGCTGTCTCTTTCAGTTTTTCAGTTTCATTATTTGTAGCACAATTTACTATTTTTAGCAGTTTTTTGGGTCCTGAACTTCCAGAGTCGTTTTACAGCCCTAAACGACATTTTTGGGGAAATCAGAGAGAAACATGGGGACATGGACCGATGTTTCTCTTCCCAAAGTTTTATTTATCGGATATATCTTTCTAACAAGATATTTTTCATGTCGAATGGAGATCGTATGCCAAAGTTATGACCCCAGGAAGTTGATGTACCAATTTACCCAAACGGGGCCCACAGTTTGGCGCTTCATATTCTAGGGTTAGGTTTTTGGATGTTTAGGGTTTTCTATTTTTCCTCAACAATAAATAGGCCCTCAAGCCTCATTGTAACACACTTTAGAGGCATGTAGCCACCACATCTCTTCTCAAAGATAAGCTACCATCGCCCTAGCTAGTTTATTTCCATTTCTGTTTGTAAGCATATTTCAGTATTTTACATTAATGAAATGAAGTATTATTTCTATTGCATATCTGTTTTTATGGTTACCTCTGTAATTTGTTGCATTGCTTTATAAATTTGAATCAGAAGTGAGGAATAGTTGGAGCGAGCAAGCAAGGACATCATCAAATAGGATAAGCAGACTAAGAGGTAGGCCCTCTTAATTGGTTCTAACCTAAGGAAATCTTCCATAGAATGTATCTGTTGTGGCTAGAACCATTATCGGGCTAGAGGAATTTGTTTGTGTCCGCACTTACAATTTTACTTCACCACAATGAGATATTATTAAGTTGACAAGACACTGTAATGCAAGTGATATATTCAACAAGTTGAATCATGAATCTATAGAACATAATAAACCTTTGCTTTTATCATTCAACATAACATTAGAAGATAAATCCAATGATGCAACGAGTTGTAGAAAGCTATTAATGGAAAATCAAAGTAAATTCTAGTGAAAATTGTAGTAGAATAGAGAAATTATCCATTGTGCTGTAGCAACATAAATAAATTATTAAACATGGTAACAGTACAAGGAAAATACCTTCTAGTGGAGGTTTTTGCAGAAGCCCCTATAAAAATAGCCCAAAATTCTATTTGTAGCGGAGGTGTGCGGGAATATGTTTTAGCAGATGTTCTTTGGATGATGCTTCTACAATATACAAATGCACCAATGCTTTACGATCCATTCAAGCACTAGTGCCGCATAAAACATGGTGCCCCATGGAAAAATTATTTTTATAAAATAAAAAAACATGGTAAGCTAAATAACACAACGCATTTGTGCTTGAATAATCGATAGAACTGGAAAAATGTTACTTTTAAAAATTATCGTTGCCATATACACCTGCAGCACTAGTTCACTTCATGTAGTAAAATTCCCCAGTGCATACAAAGGAGAATCGCTATAGTTTTTAAGTTTACAAAAAAATGGTATTATTTTCCAACGATGCGCTAATGTGGTAAATGTACTAAAATTCTCTAGGGTTTCTTATAAAGAGCACGCTAAGAGGTTTTTAATTTTTACAAAGGAGTGATGTTATAGTCGAACAAATAACCAACGTAACGCTAGTACTAAAATTACATGGGGTGTCTTACACTACTATAGATTTTTAATTTAAAAAAAAAATTGGTTCTCTCGGATATATTCTGCACTGGAAGAGGGCTAAATAAAAAAAATGTCTTGACCGTAAATTTTATTTTTACCATCTACAGTGCTAGAGAGCTCTGAAGTATTGATGCCACTCTTGCCTCATGGAAGCATCCTAATGTATGTGCTTCTCTTGATCATCATCCTTCTTTACTGTGCTCACTACCTGACTTTCCAATTTTTTCAGACTGTGGAAAAAATTATTTTTCCCATTACGTGTCAACAATGCCTCCCCGTTGACCAAATATCCAAGTAATGTCTATTTTTTCCTCTAATTTAATTTTTTAGTAGATTAGAATTGAAAACTATCTTCAAATTTCCATTATTTTTGAACAAAATTTCCCTACGTGGTGCACTCGATATGTTCAGCTCACACCGATAGTGGTGCACCCTATAAATTTATAGGGTTCACCGCAATTCAATGAATAAACATAATGCACCGCTATAAAAGAAAACACTTCAGGAAATATAAAACTTGTACGTATATCCATTACACCCAGTGCATTTATATTTACCAAATGCACCAAAAAAGATAATATTTAAAAATATAGCTATAAATCAGTGCGTTCAATAACATGAATGTTTTGTACCAATGTGAAAAGGTTATATGTGCACACCAGTGCATCAATGTAACACACTGTGATGAAAATTTGAATTTTTGAACCAACAATAGTTCATCATATGTATGTGCACACTGATGTCATTGAGATTGTGTTTGAGAGTGCATCAGAATCAATGCAAGATTGTGTTGGGCACACCGATGATTTTTTTTTTTTAATTGAAAGTTATGTTTCCATATTTATAAATACATTTTTCATTTAATAAAATACATATGTATTTTATGTATGAGGATAATGTATTTAATATGTCAATCATGTAGAAGAGACATCAGCAGAGGGAGCAACAACAGGAATATTGGAAACTAAATCAATACTGAGAGAGGGGGGTTGAATCAATTGTGTGGCACTTTTAAACTTTTTCTGCAATTACTTAATATTTTATACCATGCACAAATTGAAACTTAAAACCATAGATCAGAGCACCAAGTGCAAACATGCAACCATAAAAATAATTAACACAAAATACACAAGTGTTTCTGGTGGAAAACTCATCTCGGGAAAAAACCCACCTTGCTACTGTTGCGCTGCTCAATTATTTTATTAATTGATGAAAAAATTATACATGGATTAGCTCACTCCAATGAGATGGAAGACTTGACTTCTTTCAAAATATTTTGGTCCTTTCAGATAGGAACTTGTGTCTCTCTCGGATCTATGGACTACCATTCTTTGAAGGCCACCATGATCAACGATCCTTGCCCAACTCCCATTGAACTATCCAACTCCTATTGGATGGAGAAAATTGTTCCTTCTACCGAATGCACCAAGACAATGTCTACTCAAATCCTCCATGCCTTCACTTCATCCATGCCAGCCGCATTTCAAATATTTTCATATAGGCTCCTAAAACTTGCTCAAAATGATCCCTAAAACAACTTCACGTAAAATGTCAATCAATACCTAATTTTCAGCACTAGATTCCATCAAAAACTCCACACAAAACTCTACACCAGCTGGGAAACAATCTCCTCAAACTCTACACAAATCAACACCTGAACATCTCACACACTCTATAATCATAAGGTTGAAACAAGCTTCAGCTCATTGCTGCTACCACAACAAACTAATATAGATAATCTGCTTACTAAGGCTCACACAGTTTAAAATCTCTTTACCAAGATTTCTCTCACTCAACAACCAACCATAATAATAATGAGATTTCTCCAATATATGGATGAACTCAAGTGCTCAACTCAATAATTACACATAACTACTCAACTCAACAATCTTGTTCATATGCTAGATTTGATTTGGATTAAGCTCATTGAATCAGTCAACCACTAACTCTAGTATCCTTTTTTATCTTTACAACTTTAATAAACTTTTGGAGGTCCCACAAACTTTTCCGATCATGAACTGAAAAGTTATGATCAGAAAATTCACCACAAGCCAAAAATTAGCTCAACAACGTGATGAATGTGGAGATTTTCTCATTCTTTTCACTGGTCACTCCCATAACATTGTTCTACAAGCAACTGGAGCTTTAACCGCTCCCTTGGACCTTCCTTGCATGTGACTGGAGCCTCTAGCTACTCCCATAGGCCTTTATTCATGCGACTGGGGATAAAATGAAGTAAAAACATCATCCTCTCAGCTCTAAACCTCAGCCACATGTTCCATCATCTTCTCTAACACCTGAATAGTCCTCCTAGCCTCTGTAATTGATGAAATAGGTGAAGAAGAAGTCAAGAATATGCATGACCTATTCTGCCAATCTCAACACCAAGACCAATACCTCCAATTCCTCAAGCAACAACCTCAACATCTCTGACACCTGCAATAACATCTCTTTCACCTATAGTAGAAAACTTCACACCTACAGCAGTATCATCAAGTCATACAAATGCCTCTATCACTGATGTAAGCACCTCCAACACAAGAAACCTCATCTCATCGCATGTAGTAGTAATCCAATGTCTCTAAGGCATGTAGAGACATATGCAACACCAAGAGCATCACTCCAACCTATGGAAACAGTAGCATCTCCAATCTACAACATAACATCAATGCCCATATCAGCAATCCAATCCTCCTGCAATAGCAACATCTCCAACCAAGTCAACATATATGGAATTGATCTCATCAACATCCAAAACATCATCTCCACTAGGTCTAGTAATAGGTATGTTGACATCAATGCCAACTAACAAGACCATCACCAATCATCCAATACCAAGCACTCATCGCACATGCATATGACCAGCAACATCAAGAGCTTGTTGACATCAGTGCCAACACTACAATGCCAATAAACTCCCACTTTAGAATTGATTTCACACCTCAATACAACATGTGAGGTTGAATCAACAATCCAAAGTCTGTCCCCCTTTGAAATCAATGGCAAAGGGCCATACCAACATTGAATAAAAATGCCAATAATGTCAAATGAGAGTAGGAATCCCCCTGTCATACACAACAATATACTGATGCAACCCATAGAAGAGTCTCTTGGAAGATAAGCATGAAGATGAGGAAACCGACTGTCAAACATTTCTCTACCAATGCCATGCCATCTCTTAACTAAACATCATCTCCCTAAGCATGTAATGGAGCTACAGTCAACACTCTGCCTATTGAAGCAACATATATGCGAGTTGCAATAAGGCTCCTTGTCAAGTGCAAGAGACTGCACCACATGGACCATGACTCTAATTGAATTTGGACATGATATACGATACATATATGCTTCATGGAGCATATACATCGTTGTGACAAGTACATAGGACTGACATATAAATCCTATGTCACCTATCACCAAGCATGACTCTATGGACCCAATTTTACATCATGCACCCAATCAAGTTGGGCTACATCATAATACATGACTTCAACTCCATTCACCCACACATATTAAATGATAATATAGGCTAGACACCATGGGTCAATCCATGATAAATACACCCAAAAGATGACACAATGACATTACATTGCTCTTACATTTTCACACAATGGTTCTCTCATAAATATGTGCCCAAAACATGAAATAATATGAGTACATGGCATCAATGAGCATCAATATATGCTCCATATGATAGCAGTAATGATAATATAATACATGGTATATCCATAGAACACAAGGCCTCCATGAGATATGACATAAGCTCTCCATAAGTAGTAGAAAAATAGAGGAACTAGAAATATCATGTGCTAGTACATGAACACTCAATTCCTTGGCCATCATTGTCATTCTCCACATTGTTATGAAACCAGCTCACAAAAAGATAGAAAAGATAGATCAACGCCTTAGAATTCAGCCTCTTCAAGGGGGCAACCTCCTTTACATTACAGAAATGAATGATTCTTTGATGATTCAAATGACAAAACCTCCTTTCTATATATAGGAGTCTAAGGAGTCACAATATAACCCAGCCGACCTAACAATAATAATATTAAGGCACAAAAGTAATAATAGAGGGATTCTATGGGGCACAGTAATACAATATGGGGGCAATAGGGGCACAACAATATTAATAAGGGGTACAACTACCATAGTAATGGGGTAATCACTAGTATTATAGGGACCCAACATGCCCCTCTCCTTCAACAAAAGTGTTTTCCTCAACGCTTGAGTAGTTTTGGATACTTCCGTATAAAATTCTCATCCTCCCATGTGGAATCTTCTGCAGATAAGTTCTTCCACTTGATAAGCTACTCCGAAATTGATCGATTTCGTAGCTATCAAGATCTTGTTTCTGTGACTGCTTCCGGTTCCAATATAATTTTTCCT
>APFE031284769.1:171409-185607 GCA_000404065.3 Pinus taeda
ATTCATTTGTTCTTCATCTAGGCTTTGTTCCTGGAGTATATCCTCTTCTTTTGACCTTCTTGCTCCTTTTCTTCTTCCTCTTCACAATCTATGTAGAATAATTTCTTCTCAGCACACTTATGACCTTTAGTGTATTTTCTATCACAACTGTTACAAAGCCCTTTTGCTCTTTTTTCTTCCAATTGTTGTGGTGTCAACCTTATAGGTTGTGGAAGACTAGCGACAAACAACACTTCTGTCTTTATAGTTGTGAGTGGTATGCTTCCTGGTTACCATAATTTTGCTTTCCATTTTTCTTGCTAACCTAAAAGCCTTCTCTATGAATCAGGTTCCCAAAGGCGAACATCATGTTGGATATTATCCTTTAAAGACCCTATGAACACATCAATCCTATGCTCCTTTGGAATATATTTTACCCTTATGCTCAATTTTTGGAACTCCTCAATATGCTCCATTATTGAACCCTTTTGTTTGAGACTTATCAATTGACTAAAACAAGTGTTGCTTTTTGTACCCTCATAATGTGCTATCAATTCTTCCATAAAAATTGCCCAAGTGATAAATTGTTTATGAGAGAAAAGCCATTGATACCATACAAACTGATTTGGTTCCAAATATAAAGTTGCAATAGGTACCTTTTGTGTGTTTTTCACATTATTGAGATCGAAAAATTGCTCCATCTATAATATCCATGTTGCAGGATCCTTGCCATCAAACTTCCTCGTACCAATTTCTGGAATATGGTGGGTCTTCGATCCCACATTAGAGTCTACGAAATCATGATTAACATTTATTTTGTTTGCATCATGAGTTTCCTTTACTACCCTTTCACCATTAGTAAGTATTTCTTGTAGAGAATTTGTCAAATTTGTCTTCAAATCTGCCATGTCTATCTTCAAATTTGCCATGTCTCTCTTCAAATCTTTCTTCAAATCTATCTTCAAATCATCCATATTAGATTCCACATCATTCATCTTAGCTTTCAAGCCCTTTATCTTAGATTCCATGTCATTTATCTTTGCTTCTGTTAGCTTTTGTGAGAGTGACATTTGTTGCACTTGGTCTTGTAATTTTGATATATCATGTAGCATTTCTTCCTCTTCTTCATGACTCATGCTAGATATTTTAGGTTGCTTACTAGGTGTTAGCATTTTATTTCCTTGGGGAATTAGTTATTGATAATAATTCTCTACTATGCCCTTTGAATTCCTTCAAAATAATTTTTCAAACCAAGCTTAAGCAAAAATTTAAAAAAATCTACACACCGTTTTTCACTTTGTAGGAGCTCGATATTGCCTCTGATGTATCTCTGTAATTTCGGATCGTCCAGTTCTGAAATTGTGACCTGCAGTATCCCTCTGTGTCCTCTTTCCAGTGCCACCAGTCTGATCCAAATTGGATTCTCCAAGGAAGAGTTATTCCAAATCTCCCATAGTGACCTGATTATAGATTAGTTCATTAGAGCGAACTTGTACGACATGCCACATGTGCCTGTTTCGACCTTTGGCTCTGAAACATATATACATGAAACTAAAGTCCATCCTCTTTCTATACCTTCTTACGAAACTTCAATTTGATGCTCAGAGAGAAAGTTATGACGATTTTCCCTAGGTCACCTATTTGGAATGTAATTCAGGAGTCTGCAGAAAGACCAACTTCCTCAGATCATATCTCCGCAAATATATCGCGAAAATATTTGAAATTCAGACCCAAGGTTCAGCATGATTTCATCTCAAATGGGTTTTTTTTTTTGCTTCTAAAACGTCACAGAAAAAAGTTATAGCGAAAATGCCACGATGACCTATTTGGAGCAGCAAAACCCTAGAATCCAACGATCTGATACCAAATGTTATGAAACTAGCTCACAAAAAGATAGAAAAGATAGATCAACGCCTTAGAATTCAGCCTCCTTCGAGGGGGAAACCTCCTTTTCATTACACAAATGAATGATTCTTTGATGATTCAAATGACAAAACCTCCTTTCTACATTTAGGAGTCTAAGGAGTCACAATATAACCCAGCCAACCTAACAATAATAATATAAAGGCACAAAAATAACAATAGAGGGATTATATGGGGCATAGTAGTAGCAATATGGGGACAATAGGGGCACAACAATATTAATAAGGGATAGAAATAAAATAGTAATGAGCTAATCACTAGTATTATAGGGACCTAACATGTGCATCAAACAAAAAGGCAACTAACATCAGCAACATAGGAATATGTCATAGCTAGCAGAAAATATATATGCATCATCATTAAGTCCATCAATCATAATGCATCGTCAACTAAATACATGGGAAACACATCAATAGGTAGCAACAACAAAATATCATGTGCAATCACCCCATGAGTGCAAGGACTGAGCAACAACATCCATCATGCCAAACATCATGAGCAACAACAAATTCATGGCCTCATCACAAGTGAGAAACATATCATCAATGAGGCATAAGAAACAAATCAATGAGTAGCAATCATCATAACATCATCTCTCATCTCATCCATCCAATGAACACATGGGAAGCAATATGTATCACGCATCTAGAAGTAGAAGACATAAGCAATTATACATATACTCTAGATGATCCAACTCTATCTCATCATAAATATTTGTGCAAAACAAAAAGTATAATAGAGCATAACATATGACATAAATATCATCTAACAATATTATCTTCATAAATATACCATCTATGTCATGCAAATATATGAATTTTCTACTATATGACGGCAGCAACAAAATTCTTTCATGCATCAAATCAATGTCAAATATATGGACTACATAGGAACACAATGCCAATGCTCTCCAAATCCATTTGGAAGCACAAATTCTCCCTCTGAATGTGTGATTCTCCATCACACCTTGACTATATGCATAAAAATAACCATGTGTCTATCAAATCTCCAAAAACATCATGAAGATTCCCAAAAACCATTAGTAACAATATAGTTGAAAAATAATCAATGAATGTTGCAATAAGGTTGATATACATTTCTTTTTCACTCATATACAATAAATACATTTGTATCAAAATAATGAGTGAAACAAAATAAGCATAAATAATCAAGCCTTGATAACTAACTCCCCTTGAGCATGATATACCTCATATGAAGTGATCCAACTGCATGAAGGAACTGAATCAAGCTGCCAACACTCCCCCTGAGACAATGCAAGTCTCAGGCATACTGTTGTAGTCAAATAGATCTAACATGCAAGACTAGAATGTAGTAGGGACTAATCTCATCAATATGAATCCAATGACGAAGAGTACTCCCTTGATCTCTTCTTACTCTTCTTTCTTCCCTTCAACACATGCACATTATCTGGGGTCTTGATTCCTCTAGCAGTTGTTATCTTTGATCCTTCCTTCCAGATGATGCAACCTTTGGAATTGAAGATCACTTCTTTTCCTTCATCAACCATTTGGCTCACACTCAAGATATTATGCTTTAGACCTTCAATGAGCCAAACATATTTTGCATTTGTCCTCTTCTCACTAAGATTAGATTTACTGCTTCCCAATACTCTAACGGTTTCACTACCTTCAAACACAACAGGACCATCCTTGGTTTTATTGAGAAAATAAAATTTTCACCTATCTCTTGACATATGGTGTGAGCATCCACTATATATATACCATATTTCATCCTCTTCACAAGAACAAAGTGCAATGCCACATCTTCCTAGATGTTGCGATTTGTTCCATGTGCTGTTAGAATGCACATTCTCCTTTGACTGTTTCTTTTGAATAAATGCCCTCAAATATCTAGACATCTTATAATCCATGGCCATCTGCCCAAAATTATGGCACACATAACACTCTATGTGACCAAGGCATGTAGACAAAGGATCGATAAAGGATCTCATATTAGACCTCCACCTTTTCACACTAGATCTACAATTAATGGCTTTATGCCCAAAAATGTTACAAGCAAAACATTCACCATTGAAAGCATTTTTATACCTGAATTTAGGTCCTCCTTTTGGCAAATCAAACCGATGCATGGATGAGTGCATTCTCCTCCTAAAATTAGCTACGACATGACCAACAATTTGACATATGAAGCATTCAATCTCGTCCATCAAGGGAGCAAAGGAGTTTTGAATTACCCTTTGAAAACTACTATCTCCTACCATAGGGGAAAATGGTCTTCTAGATGTGAAATTTCATTTTGGTTGTCTATTTTTTTTGCTACTTGTGGATCACATTCTTTGTTGCAGGTTTCTTTTCTTATTCTTTGTCATTATTTACTACATGTAAACTTTTCTTACCCTTTTGAAGATGGTTGTCAATTTTTCTCGCTGGTATGGTGCTCTTCACTTTCTCCAACTGTTGGTTCTTTTCCTGAAGCTCCTTTCTCAATTCCTCAATCACACCTTCAAGCACTTCAACATAATCTTTTCTATCCTTTTTCTTGCTACAATTTACTTCTTCCAATATTTGTTATTCTTCGAGCTATGTTCTGAAGGTATTAATTTCTTCCTTGAGAATTTTCTTCATTTGATCACAATCCTGCAATTTCTTCTTATGATCCTTGCATACATTTGTTAGTCTACCAATTTCACTAGAAAATTATTCAATAACAACCATGGAAGATTCATATTGAGCATTAAGAAGAATAATCATGATCATCATCTCTATCACTAAAAAAAATTGAATCATTGTCATTACCGATATCTGAAATATAACTCAAAAGAATATCATTACAACTTATACCTTCAGATGTGTTTTTCTTCTTCACAGGTGGTTCATGTGGGGCTTCCCTCTTCTTTTTATTGCTCTTCTAAAATTCTCCATCACTACTTTTTTTTATGGCTCCATATAAGATTCACAATCTATCCTAAATTTCCTTTGCAGATTTCAAATCTCCATTTTTTTCTAAATTTTCACTATGGAGATTTTCAAAAATAATTTGCCTTGCTTCATAATTTTGCTTCTGTATTTTAGATGTAGGAAAATTTCCATCATTTCCTTCACAAACCAAACTCCAAATGTTAGAACCACAAAGAAATAATTTATTTTTCACAATTTCCTTCCATGCTTTGAAATTTGCAGCAGTAACAACCAATATCTTTGGAGAGCTCATTTAGAAAGAAAAAAATATGCAATTTTTTGTGAAAATCTCTAAACTCCACTCTCCAATGATCAGGTTGGACTTGAGATCCCCTCTTTGATACCAATTGCTAGAAACTAGATAACTACTAAGGCGGGGGTGAATCAGTAGTGTGGCAATTTTAATCTTTTTCTACAATTACTTAATCTTTTATACCATGCACAAACTGAAACACAAAACCATATATGAGAGCACCAAATGTAAACATGCAACCATAAAAATAATCAACGCAATTGAAACAAGTTTTTCTAGTGGAAAACCCATCTCGGGAAAAAACCACCCTACTGTTGTTGTGTTGCTCAATTATTTTACTAATTGATGAAGAAATTATACATGGATCAACTCACTCCTATGAGTCGGAAGACTCACCTTCTTTCACAGTATTTTGCTCCTTTCACAAAGGAACTTACTTATCTCTTGGATATACGAACTACCATCCATTTAAGGCCACCATGATCAACGATCCTCGCCCAACTGCCATTGGACTATCCAACTCCTATTGGATGGAGAAAAATATTCCTTCTACTGAATCCACCAAGTCACTATCTACTCGAAGCCTCCATGCCTTCACTTCCTCCATGCGAGCCTTGTTTCATATATTTTCAGACTAGGCTCCTAAACCTTGCTCAGTGTGATCACTGCAACAACCTCGCATCAAAGCTCCATAAATATCTAATTTGTTGCACTAGCTTCCATCAAAAACTCCACACCAAAAATCCTCACCAGTTGGAAAAAAATACACTCAAACTCTACTCAAATCAACACCTCGACATCTCACACTCCATAATCATAAGGTATAACACTACACCATATAATTTCTTTGTGTAATACAGGGTCGTCAACCTCGTTTTATTCATTTTCCTAATTCCTATATACACTTTATTTTGTGTATATTCTCTCTATTTTTCTTCTTTTTTTTGCATTAGGTTTACAATAATTCGTTTTAACATGCAATGCACTCAATTGAGATTACTCTTTTGTTAAGGTTCAGAAATTTATTTACTACTATTTTTTCTCCTTCACCAGATTCTTAATCAACATCATGTATGTGCAAGGAGGTAGTTTATACCAATCTAATTATTACTTTCCAACTGTATCTAGTGTAATAATTAAGTATTATTGACCTTGGCACCAATAGTATCCTTTACCCATTTTAATACCTGTATCTACTCTCAACAATCTATATTATATTTTTAATTTAAACATCTTTATGATTATTAATCTTATGAATTATTTGTAAAAACACAATTTTGAAAATTAAAAAAAGTATCTTGCATCTGGAAACAAGTAATTGTCATCTAGATAATCCCAACTTTTCAAGGTGATTTCACATACAAAACTCCCACACACCTATTTTATATGAAATTTCATTTGACTACTTTACTCCTGTACACGTCTTCTAATTTGTCTGTGCATATGCTTCCTCATCGTTCGAGATGATGAACTTCTCTCATTATACAATAGTGATGAGATATAATCTACTTAATTATCATTTGTTATTAAATAAATCTTCTAAACATTCATTTGCTCCCATAAGCATCCAATATATTTTTTCTTGTATGTTAAGGTGGCCCCAACAATACATCAATTAATATTTAGATAACTTTTTTCACGTAATGGAATTACTTCGATGTTCCCATGATAGGATTTTCACTTTTTTCCTATGAAACATAACACACTCTTGTTGTTATTTTCCCTTAATTAGGCCACGATGTTGAACCCTTCATCTCTTATACCACTTGTAAAGTCTCCACTAACTTCAACTTACCAATATAAAAAAATTGTTTTTACTTTACCCTAGAATTGATTTCTTATTAATATTTCGACATCAACGTGGATTAAGTCTTCTCATGTGCAACCACACCAAAACAATTCAAGTGATATATATATATATATACATACACATATACATATACATAGACATATATTAATTTTTTTTTGGCACTGGATCCAAGTTAGTTACATTTATAAATTCATCATTTCATAGGGTACAAGATACTCTTGTGGTTTATCTATGTTTCATTGTTGAAAGTATGATCCTTACTAATCTTCATCTATATTGTTAGAATCAAAGTCTATGCATCAGTGGTAGTATGATTTTCTTTTGGAATCGCGCAATTATTTATAATATTAATATAATGCCTCTCTCATGGTATAGTTTGGGACTTCGATTACTGATGGATTATGTTATAGTTCACTTGTGAGTTTGTTGGAACATTCTCGATGTATAGCTATTGAATTATGGATGTGACAAAGGTACTATGGTCCTCGGACTATGATTTGGTTGATCCAATGACATAGGATATAGGGTTTAGATCCAACAGTATTGGCGAGAGGAGGAGTTACGAAAGTAACTACCTCCCTCCCTTCCACACAACCCTAGCTCATTTGAAACCATCCTTTGCGAGGAAAATCACTCTGCAACTATGAGTATGCCCTTCCAACCAGTTCTCGGTCTTTACACTGCCATGTGTGATTTCTACCATTACAGGATTATTTTATCTCTAGCACTATTGCATGACTTATGGGTTCTTTTACCATTCTAGATAGAAACCCTTACCACATTCTTTTTTCAGAGTATTCTTTTGTGTGGAGGGTAACCGACTCTAAACCTCAACACAAGTCTAGCACCATGTCGTAACTAGTCATAAGTTTAGCTCTTTATGAATCTTTCTCGTGACGAATACTAACAATATTCATACCTTCCTTCGTTTCTTATTTTAATGTCACACTGAGCTTTTTATGCATAGGTTTCTAAAGGAATGAGGGCCATTCGTCATCGCTCACAGGTAATTCTACAACATTGTTTTCACTTATTGTAGATATATAATTCTCTCTAAGTTTGACTCTATTGTCAATAGCAGGTTTGCATCCTCCTAGCATGCAATATTCCAGTGTTTGGAATATGTAGAGATTATAGCTTCATCCTCAAATCTTATTTTTGAAGGGTGGTTCTATAACAACCAATCCCTTATCCAGGTGCTTGGATTTTCTGTTGTTTACTTAGATGGTTAGTTACTATGGTTTTTAGGGCCCCTACGACTTCTAAATATTGCAGTCAGGTATATACATAGGGTTTGTAAAGGAACTCTAGTTCCTGTCAAGTTTGACTTATAACTATTTTGTTGTAAAAATGATATAATATGACTTGCCATTGTAATTGGAAATACTATTTTTTTGAAATTTGTATATCTATTGTTAAGGGATTGGGATTGGGCCCGTAAACCCTAGTTTACAACTTATAATGAGGTTTTGTGGATTGTTTAATTTTTCCATTACCAGTTAATTAAATTGTATCTTTTATTTCTTCAGAAGGTGCTAAATCGTACTCCATCAAAAGTTAATATTGCTCTTCATCTGTATCTTTCTTTCAAGTCTTTTTGTTTTTAAGATTGTGGAAGTATTAATTATATTTGGGTTATAGTAATTATACATGTGGTCTTATACAAACTTTTCCTAACAAGTCCATATTAATTCTCATATTTCAATGATTCGATGTACCTTATGATATATGTTTCTATCTCACAATATCGACTATTATATGGTGATTTATAAGATTTTTCATTGGCCATAATCAATCTTATTGTTCTTAATTGGTTGTAATTATTAATTGCAAGTAGTCCACAATACTTTCTTATCAATTTTACAGAGATTATATTCATGCCCAATCTTTGTGTTTATTTAAATAGGGTTAACAGGGGCTATTCCAGGGTAGCTGGTCCAAGTCGACTTTGGCCTAGAACTAACCTATACACAATTTTCATTTTTAAGGAAACAAGATATATTCTACACTAACTGGCCCAAGTCAGTTATGGTTTTGGAACTAACTCTTTTGCACAGGTACAATTTACTCAAACTATAACATAATATAAAGTTCCTTGTTTCCTTACAAACCTTAAATAATGTAACTTACATAACCTTATTTCTAAAATTTTCCACTGCACAGTCATACATAAACCATTTAGAAATTAAGAAGAAAGTAAATAAAATTTTAGAACAATCATTTCCACTTATATGTTTTTGTTCTTTTCAATTAGATAATCCAACCACAAAACCGCAGGCATTAGAATGTTCCTCCCAATCGTGAGTATCAATACCTCCACTAAAACTTCCCTCAAGCCAACTTCATATCCAAAACAATTTCAAATCAGTAACCTTCACAAGTTCACCCAGGACCACCTAATCCCAACCAACTTCAATCTATGGTTTCATATAAAGTTCTACTCGCCAACCAACTCAAGAACTTTATATATAACAGTGTCTTGCCTCCCTCTACAACAACCTGTCAGAGGTTCAGTTTTACGTTCCCACTCCTCAAAGTTGCCTCAGGTAATGTCTATCCCCTCTTGGCTTCATTTTTCCCATATGAGATGCTTTATCTCTAGGGAGAAGAGTTTGGGTAGGAAACTACCTCTATTTGTAACTGCCTTCAATAGTTTTGGAATATGAAACTCACCACAACATTAATTTCCCCATATATTTTTTTGTAAGCTTGGTAGCACTCTCCGATTTTCGAGTTTACATGTCCATTATTCACCCTGCTATGGGGGGAGTGTAGCACAAGGTTTGAACCCAAGATCTTTGGTTTGGTGAGGCTTCATTCTACGGCCATCGCCACTTGAGCTACCCCAGGCAAACACTTTCCCCGTAGTTTTATGGTTGAATATATATTTTTTTAATAGAATTAAAACATTTATGTTCATAACTTATTCCCATCTGAGCTTTTAACATGGTCCATAGTATGGCATGTAACTCTATTGAGTAACTCACGTGTTTACACATTACCAAGGAGGTATTTCACTTAAACTATGAAATCCACATATAAAATAATTTCCTTAATATATATATTTTTGCATTATAACATAGTTGGAATTTGGAACAACCTAATAACAATATACATATTCTTTTCCAAGATATTAGAATTATCATAATACTTTAGGATTAAACAAAAACTACTATAAAATAAGCAAAACTCAACTCAATGTTCTATATGATAAAATTTGCCTTAACCAAAAACTACTATAAAATAAACAATACTCAACTCAATGTTCTATATGATAGAATTGGCCTTTTGATATTTGTTGGGCCTTGTCTCATTTTGGGAGTTCCACTCACAAGAATGCACCCTTGGAAGGACAATTGACCTGCACCATAATAGAAAAGCATTTATGGATTTAGATTTTCCCCTTGATCATTTAAAATTATAAAATTGGATTACATCAAAAAGAAGAAAAATAAATCAAAAAAAGTCCAAAGTGAATTCAAAGAAGAGATAGAGTAAGAGTTGAATATCAATTTGGAAATAAATAACTATCATTAATTTTATGACCTATGTTAAATTAAATAATTCGCTGTTATTTATATTGGTGATGTTCTACAAAGAAAAATATATATTAATTGCAAATGATAAATGAATAAAAAAATAATATAAATATATTAGAAATAAAAAATATAAATTTTAATACAATACTCCTCATACCTTTTATTACAAGTTAAATCTCAAAGTATGATTCACTTCTAAAGTGTCTTGTTCATTGAAAAACTAAGAAACTATAATTAACATCTATAAAAAGATAAGTTGATTCAAATAATATTGTAAGATTAACATTAGAAAAAAAGTTTTGTTTTTAATGTGATCTATCTCACCAAAATAGCATATGATGAAGACAAAATGCCCTATTAAACTTTGACCTAAATTAAAGGAATTTTTTGTTAGAAAAGTAGAAACAATCCACACAACAAAATTTTAATATGAAAAAATGATAAGAATATCTATACAAAATTGAATTACTACTAAAAAAATGTGAATGAATTACTATATATATTTAAAAATGACTCTTGATCTTCTTTTATATTGGAAATTAAGCTAAATTAAATGTGTAGGAAAATGAAACTAAAATATTGTATAAGGTCATACAAAATATAATGTAGATTTTCATATAAATATATCAATAAGTCTAATATGGTAGTAAACTTATCAAAATATAAAAAAAAAAAATGTAACATGGAAGTAAACTTTTTGCATCAATATTTGAGCATGTTTAAATTGAATGTTTGCAAAGATGGTATTTTTCATTGTTGAATTACAGGAATTCAATTTTTAAATATATAAATGCTAAGGACTAGATTTGAAATATCAAGATACATAAGATTGACGCTATACCACAATACCTGAGCAGGTTCACACAATGTAGTGATGAACTTGAGAGTGTTGGTGTTACAGTTGTAGAAGATGATTTGGTAAGCCTAGCCCTTCTAGCCCTTCCCAAGAGCTCGAACAGCTTCCAAGAGGGAGAAGCTACCAAAATGGGAACACCTTTGGTCTGATTTGGTACAGGAGGAGATAAGGAGAAATACTAGAGATGGCACTTCATCCAAGTGTGAGGATGAAGAAAAAATTTCCTTGGATGGAAATTCAAAGAAAGGGAAAGGGAATAAATCCCAATCCAAAGGAGAATCTGGTCAAGGGGTCAAGAAGTAAAACTTGTCCAAAATCAAGTGCTTTCACTATCATGAACTTGGGCACTATGCAACAAAGTGTCCACACAAGAAGGAAGGCAAGAAACCCTCAGGAGGAGGAGCAAGTGAAGATTTGGCATCACAATTCGAGTTGGGATTCACCCTCATTACATGCACGGTAAACTCAATGGTGGGGAGTGTATGGTATCAAGGTAGTGTTGTCTCGTTCCACGTGATGGGGACAAATAATTTTTCAATGAATTGGAGGACAAAGATCTCCATATGCACATCGAGATGGGAGATGATGGAATGTATAACATGATCGGTAATGGTAAAATCACATTTCAGAGGGAGTCAAACTCCCCTCTCAGGCTCAAGGATGTGATGTTTGTACCAGGTCTAAAGAAGAATCTTATTTATTTCACGGTGTCAGAAGATTGTGGTTATGATGTGATCTTAATAAAAGGGAAATAATTCCTGAGACACTACACTATGGGACAAGTGAAGCATATAGGGGTTTGTGTGAAGAACCTTTACATTCTAGATGTGGAAGACTGTGTTGCATTAAGCACAAAGGTGGAGAAGGTGCAGAGCCAAGATTACGGTGAACTATGGCATATAAGACTTCGCTATTTGCATCATGGAGCTTTGAAGATAATGTAGTAGATTACCACAAGCCTCCCCAAAGGAGCACTAGAGCAGCAGGATACATGCAAAGGGTGTACCTTGTGGAAGTACACAAAATCCACCTTCAATGATTAGGATAGCAAGGTGCATGTAGTCCTGGAAAAGATCCACTCTAATGTCTGTGGAAGTTTGTTGAGATCCTCCACTTCTAAGCACATTTCTTACATTATATTTTTATATGATTTCTCACAAAAGTGTTGGATCTTCTTCATGTAGAAGAAAGACCAGACATTCTCCAAGTTTGTTGAATTTAAAGCACTTGTTGAAAAAGAAACTGGTAAGAAAGTGAAAGATCTCAGGAGTGATAACAGAGGTGAGTGCATGTCGAATGAGTTTAAAATTTTATGTGACAAGGAAGGCATTCAACGAGATTTGACAGCACCTCACAACCCACAACAGAATGGGGTGGTTGAGAGGAAGAAAAGAAGTATTGTGGGATCAGTAAGGGCAATGTTGCATGACCAAGGCCTACCACTACACTTGTGGGTTGAAGCATGCAACACAATGGTCTATTTGCATAACAGGATTCCTCATCGGATTCGTGGCATGAGTACACCAGAATAAGCTTTTTTAAGGAAGAAACTAGATGTGCCACACTTTAGGATCTTTGGAGCACCAATTTACTACCATGTCTCCAAAGAATCGAGGGAAATGCTAGAGCAAATATTAGAATTGGGGATAGTTGTGGGGTACACAGAAACACCTCACAAGTCTAATGTGCACCTGTCATCCCTCAAAATGACAATTGTTCGAACGGATGCGAAGTTTGATGAGGAGGAGACAATGAGGTGTTCTATTGAGAGGGAGCTTCAATTGCATTTAGATCATGAGATTTTAGCTCCAAAGGAAGAACTTCATGAAGTTGTGGAGCAAGCACAAGCATAGAAGTAGAGAATGGAGACAATCACTTAAGTAGAGACATCCAGAGAAGGAAGGAAATGAACCAGGGAAGCTGACATATTATTTCATGATGCTAGAGATAATGTGGGAGAACCCACTTCACAACACGGTCAGAGGAGGTCACTAGATCGATACATTGGCTACATGGCTCTGATGACTATGCTTATATAGACTAAGCCATCATTTGAGGAAGCAGTAGAGAAACTTGTATGGGTTGATACTATTGTAGAGGAATATGATTCCATTGTCAGAAACAATGTTTGGGAAGTGGTCCCAATACTAGAGGATAAATCAATGGTGGGTTCAAGATGAATTTAGAAGGTGAAGCATGCAGTAGACAGAAGAATAGAGAAATATAAGGCCAGATTTGTGGCCAAGGGTTTTTCAAGTTGAGGGAATTGACTATGAGGAGACCTTTGCTCCAGCAGCAAGGTACTCATCCATCTGACCAATTCTAGCACTAGTTGCACAGATGGGGTTGAATATCCACCAAGTGGATGTGAATACAAAATTCCTCAATGGATTTATTGAGGAGGAGGTTTACATCAAGAAACCAGAAGGTTTTGAGACCTTTGAAAGAGAGTAACATGTGTGCAAAGTCAAGAGATTTTTGTATGGATTGAAGCAAGCACCCCGTGTTTGGTACACTGGGATCGATAGCTATCTCACCAGTTTAGGATTTACCAAAAGTGAAGCAGATACAAACCTTTATGATATTGTGGTTAAAGGTAAATTATTGATTAGTGTGTTATATGTTGATGACTTAATTTTAATTGGTGATGGGAAGTTGATGAGATCTTGCAAGGAGGACGTTGCAAGATAATTTGAAATGAAGGACATGGGACTCATGTATTATTTCCTCAGTATAGAAGTATGGCAAGGAGATGAGGCATTATTTGTCTCTCAAGGAAAGTATGCCAATGAGATACTGAAGAAGTTTTCCATGGAGAGTAGAAAACCCATGGAGACTCCTCTAGCAGGGAATTGGAGGAAAGAAGATGCTACTTCAGGTGAAGTAGTGGAGGCTACCA
>APFE031284772.1:0-13036 GCA_000404065.3 Pinus taeda
TCATCCTTGGGCATGGAGTCGTCACATAATCGTCAGGTGCTACTCCAGCAGTCAACACTCCCAATGGACTTCCTCCAACCTGATAGAGACCTTTAACCCTGAATCCAAGAGTGAATGCATCTCTTGGGTTCCTTTGCCAAACACGAGCCTTCCCATCAATGAATGTCACCTTGAAACCTTTATCTTCCATTGCGGAAATATAGACCAAGTTCTTTTTCAGATCAGGTACATATAGCACTCCTTGTAAATGAAGAGTTTCACCTTGATTTAAGTGGAGAGTAACAATCCCAATTCCTTTCATGGGATAAGTGGCATTATCCCCAAGTGTAATCTCCATATTTGTCTTCTTTTCAATCAAGTTAGAGAGAGTCTCTTTGTACCCAGTGAAGTGTCTTGAGGCACCACTATCAATCAACCAGTGTTCCAATGTATTCGGAGGAGAGGCGGTGGTAAGGGAAAAAATAAGATAAAATTATTTTTACTTTACAACATTAACTTTTTCATACCTGGAGTTTATCGACTTCTTGGGAGGACGACCATTTCCATTTCGAGTAGCGTGAGCATTCCTCTTTCCTTTGCTGTTGAACTTGTGGTTCCTTTGATTGCCATTTCCCTTAAAGTTGTTGTTATGGTTGTCATAATCTCTTGGAGTATTGTTCTTGTGAGGACACTCTAGCAAAGTGGCCGAACCTGTTACAATTGAAGCATCTTCCTTTTCTTCCTTCTTTGAATCCCAGTTTGAATCCTTGACCTTGATTTCTTGGACCAACATTGTTCTTTCTCTTAGTATGAGCAAAGAAGGTGGTAGGATTGTTTCCATTTGAGGGCTTGTCTCTTTCCATCTTCCTTATTTCTTCTTGAGTGCATCTAGCCAATAATTCATCAAATCCTGGAATCCTGTCATTGTTGAGGATGGTGGTGTTGAACACATCCCATTCTCTTGTAAGGCCTCCAAGTGCAATAAGTGCGAGCTCCCTGTGTCACCATTGACTTGTCCAATAGAAAGGAGATCATTCTTGATCACTGTAATCCTCATGAAGTAGGATTGGATGGATTCTCCTCTATCCATCTTGATGTCTTTCAACTTGTTCTTGAGAAAGAGATCTTGATTTGCATTGTTTACTTTGAACATCCCAACCAGCTTGTCATACATCTCCTTAGATGGTTCCAAATCAGAAATATAGGCAACCAAAGGCTTGTGGATAGAATCAACAATAATTTTCGTAGGTTTAACTTCACCTTTCTTGTAATTTGTTTGTGCAGCTGCGGATGCATTTGAAGGAGGCTCCACTACTCTTCCTTTGACACAGTCCATGGCATCATTTTCTTCCAATGTCAAATCTAGAGACATCTTCCATGTTTGATAGTCAGATTTGTTCTTAAGCTTGTCCTTGGATTTGAAGTAAGATGTAATTGTCATTGGGACTAGTTTCAAGTCCTTGTCCAACAACTTTCCTTAGTGATTGCTTTTCCTCTGTTTGGGCTTTGTCTTCACCTGAGCTCTGATACCATGTTAATTTTAGGTAACAATGGTATGTTATATGCTTTAGCACAATTTACTTCAATGTTCTTTATCAACGCAGTGACAATTTCCAATTATATCCAGTAGCAATTACATAAACTTAAACACATTGATAGTAAATGCAGATAGAACATAGAAACATGTGCAGAAGACAAGCCAAGACAAGAGGACACAAGATATGGCGGATGTGAGGGAAAAACCCCAATGTGGGGAAACCCTTTGATCAAATCTTCTTATTATTATTCAATAGTTCAGTGGAGGGAGAGAGTACAAATATCAAATTAACTTGCCCAAAACAATCCTGTCAAATCAGCAGTCAACATCAATCAACTGCAGCACTAACTAGAAAGTCAACACTGGTCAAAGAAGCACTAAAATTTCCTCCAAGCAGCTCGGTCAACAGCAAGCCAATCCGGCCTTCCAAGAGGGTCAAATTCAGCCCAAAACAGTTCAGTCAACCCAGTCAAGGAGAGAGAAAACACTGCTGTAATTTCTGCTGTCGAATCTGAAGTCAACCCTGGCCAAACTGTCCCAATCACGTTGATTTCTGTGCCAATGAATGTGGCCTCCAAAAATCGAAATTCTGCCCTCAAGATTGTAGTCAACGGAGGTCAAATAGGCTTTGGTCAACGCTGATCTGTTTTCCTGAAATTTGGCCAGCAGAAAATCCCAAAAATTCGTCATCCTGCCACATGTGCGAAGTAGAGAGAAGCTGCCTCCAAGCTGTATGAACCAAACAAGAGAGGAGAGAGAGAGAGATATGTGATGAGATGAGTGATGTTCATATGAGGAGAGAGGTCACTCCTATTTATAAACTTCGTCGAGAGTGAGGAGACAAATCTATTGGGTTTCATGAGCCTACATTTCACTGAGGCCGACCTTGACAATTTGTGCATGAGAGAGAATAAATTCAAAATTCCATTTCTGCTTGTCAGAATGAGATGATCTTTATATCAAAATTGGACCTCTCGAAAAGAGGAATCCAATGCATTAATCATCTCCATCATATGAGCTGTTCTAAGGTGGAATTTGGCCCTAGTTACCAAATTTTAACATAATTTCTTGTGAATGCTTTTTACTTCATTATATTATGATCTTCTCTTTAGTTAGATTATTATAGTGTTCTTCTTCATCAAACAACTACCAAAGCATAAACAATAAATAGACAAGAGACACAAAATATAGGCGATCAACCAAAACCTCTCCCACTTGAGAGGAAAAACCAAACGAATTCTTCTTCTTATAGAGACTTCAATTGACGAATACCAAGACTGTTGACCACAACCCCTCCAAGATCAAGTCATTCTGATGAACCCTTTTCTTGCACAAAGTCAATTTTAGTTAAACACGCCTTCCAATGATGATGGCTTTTCCTTCGACTTCCTTTTTCGGACCTGCAATGTTTTGTCTGCAATTAGATCTAACTGCAGAAACCTTAGACAATTCGTGTAGTCAATATAATGGAGAAATTGCCTTCCTTTCTTGTTCGCTTGATGAGATATCTTTACTTCAACCACTCGGCCTCCAAGATGACTCCTCCTCTACCGAAATTCAGTATTCTACGGTGACTGTAATCTTAGCTGAGAAGTGTGCCCTAGTTGCAGATTATACGTGTGGAAAGGATGTCTCAAAACAGGCCCAAAACAATTCTTCTTATAGAGACTTCAATTGAAGAATACCAAGACCATGACCAAAACCCTTGACCACAACCCCTCCAAGATCAAGTCATTATGATGAACACTTTTCTTGCACAAAGTCAACTTTAGTTAAACACGCCTTCCAATGATGATGACTTTTTCTTCGACCTCCTTTTTCAGACCTGCAATATTCTGTCTGCAATTAGATTTTACTGCAGAAACCCTAGACAATTCGTGTAGTCAAGATAATGGAGAAATTGCCTTCCTTTCTTCTTTGCTTGATGAGATATCTTTACTTCAACCACTCGGCCTCCAAGATGACTCCTCCTCTACCGATATTCAATCTTCTATGGCGACTGTAATCTTAGCTGAGAAGTGTGCCCTAGTTGCAGATCATACGTGTGGAAAGGATGTCTCAAAACAGGCCCAAAACAATTCTTTTTTTCGTTCTTCCTTTTTGTTGTTCCTTCTCTATGGTATAGGACTCCTTATTGTTGCTAGATTGAACTTCTGTGATTGCTTCTATGTGTCCTTTGAGAGAGGCCGAGTCGTCCTTTATATATGCGTTGTTGGGCTTCCACAATAGGCTGATATCTCTTGGCAGGCC
The DNA here is from genome assembly GCA_000404065.3 of Pinus taeda. Lineage (NCBI taxonomy): Eukaryota > Viridiplantae > Streptophyta > Pinopsida > Pinales > Pinaceae > Pinus > Pinus taeda. The sequence continues at coordinate 3,767 of APFE031284772.1, forward strand.
GACTTGATGAAGTTTCTAGGCCTACTTGACTTGTGGTTTGTATCCTTGATCCTTGAGGGGTTTCCTTTACAATTTTAGACTCATATTGACTCAAATAAATATGTAACATACCCAAGAACGGTTATTCATACATGACGAAAATTCTTCCGACTCTATAGACTCAATGACATCGTAGAAGCTCTCAAAGGGAGCTTGACCTAAAATAAATTTCCCTTGAGCATGAAACCCATGCCTCAAGAAACAATAATTCTAAATTTATTTTTCTCTTTTCATTGAATACATAAAATCAATGTTCCATATGTCATTGTGAAGACCGAACCTAGTTACATATTTCAACATATAGATGAGCTAGGGTCCTATTTGCATGATCTTCAATGGGTTGAAGAATGTACTATTGAATCACCATTCTTTTTTAGAGAGGAGACTGAGATCACCACTACCTCAGGGTACAATTTGGGAGTACAATTCTTAGGGCCTCACTTCATTCTTTTTATGCTTTAGTTGAGATAGTGCAGATCCTTCTCCTTAGACACAACATCAATTGTGAGCAGGCAATACTCCAACACATCATTCTTTCAGAGTTCGGTGCCCAACCCTTCTAACTTGAGACTATTTTCCTCCTTGTTTCACTTCTGCAATGCATTCGGAGTTCATCTGAGTTTGTTACCTTATCTAGCCCTCCTGGCTGTACCCAGTGTTGGTTTGTAGGGGTCTCAAACATTTTGGAGTCCATATGTATTTCAATGGACTGGCATATTCTGTTTAGAAAGTCCCTAGATGCACTTGGCGACTTCTTACCTACCAGGCAGATGTTGAACATGATCATCTAGGACAACATTTGCAGACAATTTATGTAGGTCACTTGGACAAATCCCCAAGGTGGGTTACATTTGAAGATGGCCTTCTATGTTGAGCACTTAGTGGAGGTGAGAATGGAATCCTTATCCAAACCCCATATTCATCTCATTACTTTGTTCACTCTTTTCGTATTTGCTTGGGCTAGATCTAAGTCAGCTTGCATATACTTTGAGTTGAGATGGATCACCAGATTGTATGGGTAGAGAGGATTTACCAACTCTGTCATCTTTGTGAGGTTGAGATAGAGGAGCAGTTAATGTCCTACCCCAGCTATTATGACATCTGTGGGAGGTTCCATTGTCTATTTAGGGGGATTCAGACCTTCTCTAGTTTTTTCAGGTACCCCAACCACAGATGTCTAGCCTTATACATGCAAGAGGTCTTCAGGCTTCATGCCCACATCCTCCAGCCTCCTCATAGACAGGATTCAACCAAGAGGATTACTTCCTTCTTTACGGTGCTAATAGCGTTGCCTCCAATTCCAGGTCAATGTGGACGCAAGGGACCATCCCTGCCTCCATAGAGATCTTAGCTTCATTGCTGAACCATATCGCTTACTGCAGGTAGATGAGATCACCTGGGCCTTAGTAGATGGTTATCTCTTCCAAATAGCTGTGCAGTGGGTGGTCCAACTCTTCTCCTACCTCTTCCTCTGTACTTCATTCTATCTGAGAATTCTTCATTTGGCCTCGGATGTTAGGAGAGATTAATTAGTGGACCATGATATACCTGTACTTGAGTTCTCCAGTTCTCAAATCCTTTCCTTCTGTAGTATGTACATCTCCCTCCCAGTGCAGCTGCCTGTGCTCGGAGTCAAGGGTTTTTCATGCTTTAGCATAGATCTCATGCTTTACTTTACCTTTTGTATCTTGCTCTTTATTTAGGAGACATTTTGCCATTTTGGTGCTACTGCTTTGTAATGATATCATTGTACTTAGCAGTCCTATTAACCTACTTTTGTGGGCATCTGTTGGAAATTAATAAAATTATCTTATCTCATCTACATTTTCGCATATGTAACTATCTGATAATTACTGTCACTTTGCAAACAAGCTGTTTGTGAATGCCTCACAGGTAAATAATATTATAAAAAGTATTTCACATGCAGTCTCACCTTTATAACACTTACATTCAGCTTGCCTTCATCTGATAAATGGGCAAAGATCATTTCATTGAATCCCTATAACTTTATCTTGGAATGTTTGGAGGTCTGTAGTACTATCCCCTTAGGTTTCTTCTGGAAGATGAACCCAGATAAGTGGTAAAACGTCCTCTTGAAAGATCAGTATAAAGGCTTGATGCTTTGATCCTATATCTCCCTTTCAATTTTATGAAGTGTGGGACAATCCTTTGTCCAAGATGGTCTAGACTCTGGATTCGTCAAAATGATGTAATCCTTCTGCATTATTACCGTTCCTATACAATGTAATTTAGTGGACCAAATAGCTTGGAATTTGCAGATATCTGAAGCTGCTTTGACAATTTTCCCCGAGAATTGCTTGGCTTTTTGATACAAGTATACAAAAATCTACTGAGTTTTGCCTAGAATTGTTACCATTGTAGTATATTACTGACCTGCAGTGTAATCACCTTGAGTTCATCTTTCAATAATTTGGCATTGTCAGCTACGGTTCATTCCCAGTACAAAGTCACTGTTCAGCATTCGTTGCACTGTTTGCTAGTTTCAATCCTACTTCAGCTCTGTGAGCATCCCCTGATGGACTGAGAGCTAGGGGGACTGTTCACAATTGTGAGAAATTGGTAATTCTGATTAATGCTCATGTGATATAGGCCTTTCGTTAATAACTTACTCGATTCAGATAATCTCAAAAATAAGATTTCATGTTGAACTATTAATGTAGAACTCCCTTGACTCTTTATTAAGCATTTGTGGGGTAGCCGTAGCAATCTATGTGGTGTTGACTACGGGAAATACTCCATGGTTAAAGCACACTTGAGCCATGAAGTCTGGAATGGGTGACCTTCTCAGGGAGTCCTTGTTATTGGTGCAAGTCCCAAAGGTGATGGTTGATGCTATGTGATTCATTTTGCTATTTTCAGTCCCGATTCTTCACCCCTGATGCAATGAGTGTTAAGTGGACTATTCAAAATCATAAGAAGTTGATCATTCTGACTAGTGCTAATGGGGCATATAGGTATGCATTTGTGACACTCTACCCAAGTAGTCCCAAAAATGATATTTCATATGTTGGACTATGAAAGGTCCCCAAAGGTTGTACTTGTTACATTTTAATCACTTGGTCTCCGTTTTATCGGTACTGCCTGTATACATTTTTGTAGTGATATATTTGAGAGCTTTGCAATTTTTTTAATGGAAATTGCTATGGTCAAAATTAACTAGCTAGTAAATTCTATTTTCGTACATCTAAAGTACTTCAAGACAAAATACCGTCCTTTTCTAGGAAGCATGTTTAGACTTTTAAAGTTTTATAATAACGTTAATTAGTAATTTTCCTGTTATCTTTGTCCCTGCTGATGTTAACGTTTTCATATTGCAGAGTTTAAAGCACAATCCAAATGGAAGATTTGTTGTTGTATGTGGTGATGGTGAATACATAATTTATACGGCACTGGAATGGAGGAATAGATCCTTTGGATCTGCACTTGAATTTGTTTGGGCTTCAGATGGAGAATATGCAGTTCGAGAAAGTACTTCCAAGATCAAGATTTTTAGCAAGACATTTCAGGTTTGTCTTCATTGAAAATGTCAAGATTGTGTTCAGCATGAGTTAGTAACTACAGTATTGTAATGGTTTTACCCTATTATAATATTTAATTCGTAATCACATTTATGAATAGATTTGCATAGCATGATCAATACTCAAGTCAGAAGACAAAACCAAATTGTAAATCAATATAGTGAACAGTTTGTCTTCTTTCCGGATTGGCTTCTAATGGTTTGATTGAAGTGAAATATGTCAGTCCTTTTATGGAGAAAGTTATGTCTATCACGGTTTCCTTTTTGAGGACTACACCATAACTTCATCTTGTAACATTCTCAATTTTCTTGTAAGCTCCAACTTCTTACTTATAGTTTATACATGAACTATTGAATTATAGGCATTGTTATCAGAACTGGTTGAACTTGCTGGTTCTAACTGGCTTTGAGGATTTCCAGCCTGAACCTGTGATTCAAATTGGTTTGGGCTGGTTTTGTTCTGAACCAGTCAAAACCAGTTAGATCATCCAGTTCAAGTAAAAAAACAGTGAAAATTGGCTGATTTGACTGGTTTTGTACTGATGCATCTCCACCACCCTCCAAAAAACAAAAAATTGAAGAAAAACGAAAAATGCACACCCTACAACTATCCTAATACCTATTTTTCATGTACTTAATAATGGTCTCCTTGTATTGTGGATGGGTTAACCTAGATGACATCTAGCTGCTTCCATTGCGATAAGATACATTGGCCTTGGATCTTCAAAGGCATTGGGTCAAGATGCTGAGCATACCCATGTAAAGAATCTAGATTCATATGATTTAGTTTGATTTGATTCTATAGTATGATTATTTTTGGCCTCTAGATATTATTTTGAGCAGTTATGCAAACATTGTCAATTTATTGGGGAATTTTATAATATTCTGTTGTGTTTGCTCTGAAATGAAAAATTGCCCTTGTGATTTTTGTGTGCGCCAATTTTGAACATTGTCAACTGTTTTTGGATGATTTTTAAAATGCTTATATTTTATACTTTTTTAAAGTTTGGTGATTTTTGTTGATATTTTCTCTATTTTTCCAATGTCACTAGTTGAAATTTTCTTGAGTTTCTGCTTGTTGCTAATGTTTGCAACATTTATTTAGAGTCTCAATGCTTATGTGTTTTGGTTCACATCTGTATTACATTCAATGCTACTTTGCTATATTCACCCTAGATACATGAGAAAAATTGCATATTTATGGTCTAATTTTTTTTTTACACACACACACATGCAGTAAATTGAATTTTTTTGTCGGCTATTTTTTTTTGGTTTTATAGCCTGGTTTGTAGGGTTGACCAGTTTAGTTCTGGTTCCAATCTTGGTAATATGGATTGTATATAATGCAATTGATATTTCACAAATATTGCTGCAACTAAAATATATGATGGCATTTAAAGGATTACTCATATATATTCTGATGTAAACAATATTTTTTTCCTCGAGTTTTTATAGCCTGGTTTGTAGGGTTGACCATTTTGGTTCTGGTTCCAATCTTGTTAGCAATGATTGTAGATAATGCGATTGAAATTCCACAAATATTGCTGCAAGGCAAATATATGATGTTATTTAAAGGATTACTCATATATTCTGATGTAAACAATATTATTTTCCTTGAGTTTTTCTTTCTTATGTGAAGTAACCATTAGGGCTTATTACACGAATTTTCATTATTTGATATGCAGAAAATACTATCTCAATTTGGGAATAAAAAATATTGTACTTGTAAGTGCAACCCTTTGAATAAGTTTGTGAGTGTTGCTGTTTTAAGCATTGAAAGTTGTTTTGTTTTCTACATTGAGTCCTAAAATTTATAAGATGATATCTACATAAAATAAATTGTCAACTTCTTATTAACATTAGAAGAAAATTATGCTGACAGTCTTGGGATCAAAACAAATCTAGTCTTTTGCAAAAGATCTTAGATGACTTAAATGGCAGGCATGAATTGATTTTTGTAGGCAGAATGACTACCTTCTTCTCCACAGTTTGTGAAATGAACATGGTTCATTCACTAAAAAAATATCCAGCATAAGTAAGGCAATAAACAGAAATCCATGAAGTAAAAAATAATAAAATATATAATTATAATAAGATGTGATCGAATGATATGATATGTTTTACAATGATGAGTGACCTTGGTATTTGTAGTGTCCTCAAATGAGCTTTCACGTAAAGTCATGTCTTTATGTGATGCAATTTTCAATAATTAATATCCTAAGTGATATATATATATATAATATTTTATTTTCATATACATAACATTTCCTTCCCCTTTGAAATGCTTCGTCCTCAAAGCATGTTAATTGATAGATTTCATCTTTTGTTATGGGTCAACACTTTCTCATGATTCTCTGTTTCTCTGAAGTTGTGATGGTTGATGAGATAAGATGATATGGTCTTTTAAGCTTTGAGCAGAATTGTTGAATTGTCAAAGGACCTAACCACTCCAATTTGATCTTCTGTGGGATTGTGCATTTATAAGGTACTTGGAATGAACTTGTTGTATTGTGATTCCCAAGACGACCTCTACTTTGAGACCAAATTGTAGTGGAACTAACATTCTTAAGAATATAGTTTGAATATTGTCTTTGTTTCAAACAATGTGTAGAAAAATTTAGGTCCCTGTATCCCCTCCGGTTTTAGTTTGTTTTGCACATCACTGTTTAATGCCCACAACCCATTCCACTGTAGCTGATATATAAACATGAATATGCATTCAAATAAAAAAATGCTAAGCTACCTCTGATCTTTAACTTTCACTTTCAGCAGATAAAATAAATTTCACACAAGCATCCCAACAAATGAACACTTGTTTTTGGTCAATCTCTGACCCTGGAAAAACCCACAAGGGGAAAACCAGTGTAGAAGAGAATTTTATTGCAAATATCAGAGAATTAATTATGGCATTAAATGACAGGGGTACTTATCTCTCACCTTTAAAATTGTGCCAGCCTCTAGGAGATTGTATCAGTCTGGAAATTCGTGCCACATGTTCAGTCATCAATGCATTGAAACTCATGCCACAAACTGAACTTTCCAGCATCAAATCTCATGCTTCTGATCAGTTTCCTCTGCTCAGAAAAATGAGCCACTGGACTGACAATTTAACCCTCAAACTTCACACACAGACTGCTTCTGAAAAACTTGCTGAGATGCCACCTTCATCACTTCGAAATTCACGCTGAGACTCTCTCTCAGCTCCTCGGACTGTGTGCTGGAACCAGCAAGTAGTTTCTTGAACTGCGTGCCAACAGTCAGCTTTTAAACCCCAAAAATCGTGTCTCAGGTCTTCACTCTCCCCCTCGATTTTGAGCAGTCATACCAGTCTTTTCTGCATAAAAAACTGAACCTCTGTCTGACTGATATCTGTTGGATTTTCAAAGTCTTAACTGTTAGAAATCCTACCTGTACTTTCTGATTTATTTCTTCCTACTTGTTTTGTTAATTAACAAGTTATTTACCATGTAAATACTGAAAATAAATACAAGTACAGTCTCAACACATACAGATCATCAACTGAAGGAAAAACAAGCACACAAGTGACACCGTTATTTTTGGACTAATGCCCCCAGAAAAACCCAATGTGGGAAAACTGGTGCAACTATCTGAGGGTTTTATTATTAAGCAGTTTCATAATACAATCTGGGTGCCAGAAATGGCTCACCCAACAGAGAATGGCCTTGGCAGTGGTACCTCTCAGTCGGAGACAGATATCAGCCCCAATCTGCCCCACAAAATCTCCCAGCGTCAACCTCTAGGGTCTGCGTCAGCCTCTCTGGCCCAGCGTCAGCCTTTGGAGCCTATGCGTCTCCCACGCTAGCCCTCCTCAGGCTCTGTGCAGCTCCTAGCTGCCTCTGTGTGGCCCCCGACTGCTTCTGCGTGGCCTCTGGCTGGCTCTGCGTGGACCCTCTCCTGGCTTCTGCGCTGCTGATCCTGGTACTGTCTTTGCCTCTCTGCTACTGCATTCACTGCCCTTCAGTTGCAACTTTGATAACTCCTTCTATTTCCTTGGCGAGCCCTGCCCCAGAAAATCAAATTCTTGATCAACTCGGTGTGTTCTCCAAGTGACCCTTAAGCCTTCTCTTATACTTTTCTTGTTGACAATTCAACGACCGAGATTAAGTCCCTAATCAATGGCTAAGATTAGATCTGACTTAGAGACTTCATTAAAAATATTAATTATTTTAATATCTCACTGGTTAGATTTTGCCCAAACCATTTCTGGGTATTGGAGATCTCATGTGCTTTAGCCTCTCCAACAATTTTCGTGGCTAGAGTACATTTGATGCTACCCCAAATCAACACTCCCTCTTAGCGAGTACTATGCTCTAGTAGTACTCCTCTCTGAGCATCACCCTGATCATCTAGCATCGGTCCCTGTGCTGATGCTAGGCCTGTTGCCCAATATCCTCTGCACTGCTGCATCATGTACTGCTACCCATGGCCCTACCACTGCCACTGTTGCATTTGTACGGCAACTCCCTCTGCATCCGTGCTGCTGCCCATGGCCCTGCCACTGCCACAGCTGCATTTGCACTTCAACCCCTCTCATCATGCTGCATTGTGTTGCCCATAGCACTTCCACTGCTAACTGCTGCACTGCAACTCAGTTACTGAGAAGTAACTGATCTCCCAACTCTGACATCTCCATCAGGCTAGAAACACTCTTGATGCTGAAGCTCCCTCTGTCATTGGCCAGTGCTCCCTCTCTGACCTCTGCGCTGCTGCAACAACTCTGTGCATCTTTCACTGCTGCCTCACGTTGTCCTGGGACTCTTGCACTGTAGCTCCCTCTGTCCCTCTATCCACATCTGTCAGTCCTGCTGCGCCTCTTCGGGGCTCTCATAGCAAGGTATAATCCAAGAGGTTGGGTATCTCGAGGATCCTGCCCCTCATCGCTTGTAGTCCATCTGACTACAGCTCGATGTCTCCCCACTTCCTCTCAGGTGGCGCATGAGCACTCATGGCACAGTCATCATTTGTCTCCACTTCTTTCTCTGCCCTTGCTGGCGCAGCCTTGGTCTCAGGAGCCTCTCCCTTGTTCTTCTTTCATGGACACTGGTTCGCATAGTGACCTAGTTCCCCATAGTGGAAGCATTTGACCTTGGAGAGGTCCTTCTTCTTCCGTTTCTCCTGCTTTCCCTCAGATGCTATGGCAACATCCTCCTCTTCCTCCTCCTTGATTTTGAGCCCCTTGTCGTTGCTTCCTGCCTTGGTTAGCCTTCTGATCTCTTCTTGACGAAGAGCTGCCCACAGTTCCTCCCAATATGGAAGAGTCGACCTGCCCAGTATGCTCTAGACAAATACCTCCCAATCCTTTGAGACTGCGTTAAATGCGGTCCTCACCAACATCTCCTTAATCGGGTTGGCCAGTTGATCCCAGATCTCCTTCAATCAACTAAGGAAGGTGTCTATCTGTTCTCCCTTCTGCATTTGGTATGACCGCAACTAATTTTCTAATAGCATCTTCCTCTGCATGGAAGTATGCTGATACAATTTCGTTAGGGCCTCCCACATCGCATTTGCCGTGTTCTTTTCGGCAATATGTGGTACTACATGGTCCTTGACCCCATCAAGGATGATGCTCTTGGCTCTCGCCATTGTCTCCTCATACTTTTTGTTCTCAGTCGAGTCAACTGGGATCACTATCATGTTTAAGGCGAAGTGCTTAAGACGATTCCTGTCTAGAA
>APFE031284792.1:0-27966 GCA_000404065.3 Pinus taeda
CCAGTATGAAAATTGGATGAAACGTGGCCTTTCAGATTATGTGTTGTGCTTCAGTGTATCCAGTATGAAAATTGATGAAACGTGGTACCTTGAGGAGAGAAGATTGTAGGTCAGCACCTACGTACTAGTATCTAAGCTAGTACAAGAGCTAAAGGAAATCTTTGGAGCATTGTAGCAGGTAGTAGCCTGCGTACTAGTAAATGGATCGGCTAGTACAAGAGCAAAGGGGTTTGTAGCTCCCGTACTGGTATAAGGCTGCACCAGTACAAAATATTGTAAAAGGATTTTCTTATTAAGAAGAAGATTGAGATGACTTGCAGCAGGTGGTTTTCTCCCGCATTGGGTTTCCACCTTATATCATGGTGTTCATGTGTGTGCCTTATGTGTAATGATCTATTCTATGTTACTGCATCTGTTAACTGATAATATGGTTGATAATGTTCTAATGCACTCATTGAAGATCAATTAGCTTAATCATAAGAAGTTGTGGAAGTAGCATATATGAATCAGAGTTTGGAAATGAAAAGTTTTAATAATGTGATAATACTGATTCACCCCCCCCTCTCAGTATTATTTCCAACAATTGGTATCAGAGCAGGTCCTTTGATAAAAGCTTGATCGCTTGAAGGAGATCTGTGGAACAATGGGAAAGAAGCTTAAGAAGAAAGCATCTAAGAAAAAGAAGTCATCTTAGAAGAACTATGATAGTGGGAGAATCGATTGGGGATTAGGCATAAGAAGCTCTTCAGATTCAGAATCAGATTCAGAATCATTATCAGGTATGAATGTGTTATCCTCTGATGTTCTACCTATATTTCCTTGTGAAAGAGATGGAAGTGATAGTGAAACTACTGAACTTGCTCTTATGGGTGAACAAGAAAGATATCAAATAGAGGCAGAATTTAAAAGGCTGACAAACAAAATTAGAGATAAACAAGATCTATTGAACAAGAGGGAATGTGACTTCAAAGAAGAAGCTACCAAATTGAAGGCCCAACTAGAAGAAGGAAACAAGGTAAGAAAACTTCTCAAGGACGAGGAAGACCAATGTCAAAAATTGCAGCATGAAGTGACATCATTAAGAAAAGAAGTCAACGAAAGAAGCACAACCATCAAGAAACTCAAAGATAGATCCAGCTACTATGAAAATCTTGAAGCAACAATCCTCTCACTAAAGGGAGATCTTGAAGAATCAAGGAAGCAGAATGAAGATCTACTCCAAGCTATTGAAAAATAGGAAAACGAAGTCATCAGTTTAAAAGCACAACTAGAGTGTGTCTCCAGAGTTCGTCAAATGCTGCAGGATGTGAATGAAGAACAAGAAAAGGAGATTCTCAAACTAAGGGAACAAATGGAACAAGGAAGAAAAGCTTAAGAAGATTTGAAAAAGCAATCTCTTGAAAAGGAAGAACAGCTTCAGGTTGAGGTAAATATCTTGAAAGGTAAGATAGAAGAAAAGGATAAGATTTTACGATTTCAAGATAGCTCTAAAGTCTTGGATGATATTCTTAGTAGTCAAAGGTCTCCTGCTATAAAGACTGGTCTTGGTTTCCATGAAACGATTGAAGGTGAATCTAGTTCACAAGGTGAAGCAAGGAACTCTAAAGAGAAATCTAAAGTGATTAACGAAGCAATGAAAGATCCATCTCATCATCAACCAAGGAAAGAGATTCCTCAAAGAAAATCCTTTACTCCTCCTATGAATAATGTTGAATGTTATGTATGTCATAATCTTGGACATGTTGCAGCTAGATGTAGAAGAAGAAGGGTTCAAGATCATTATGCAGAAAGGTCATCTCAATCAAGGTACTTTTATGGATATTGCTTTGCTTGCAATATGTTTGGTCATAAAGCTACTGATTGTTACAGGAGGAATATGAAACATGTAAGATGTTATGCATGTAACAAGCTTAGACATATAGCTAAGGAATGCAGGAACAAAGTGTGGGAACCATATCCAAAGGAGAAAATGACATCATCATGCTTGAAGATATGGAGGAAAAAGGAAGTACAGTTAGAGAAAGGTAGCACAGCACAACATATAGACATACCAGAATCAGAAGGGGCTGAAAGTACAAAACTTCAGTGTCCTGAATCTCATATGCAAACTCCATAAAGGGAAGTTGCGTATATACGTGAGTTGGATACTGCAGAATTGCGTATATGATTGTTTGAAGAAAGGCAGTAGGGAAAGTGAAATAGATCTATGAAGTAAGATTTCTTGAGCACATGATCAGATCTGGAAATCTGACTGTCAGTGGCACAAAGGAGGACTGTTATTCGGCCCTAATCAGAAGTACGCAGGTGATACACAGTGAAAGTGCGGGCGTACGCAGAAGAGTATAAGATCCGGTGTGGAGCTACGCAAGCGAAGGGACAGTCCCTGTGCGGAGATACGCGGCTCAAGAAAAAGAACACATGCGGAAGTATGCGGAATAACTGAAGAACAGGTGCATCGCAAGATCAGAGGTACGCAGCGTGATAGGAGGATACCCTGCGGACTCACATAGAAGTATGTGGCGTGATGGAAGAAAAGGTGCGTGAGGTATGCGGTCTACTGATGGCACAGGTGCGTGGGTACGCACTGTAGTTGAAGACTGTCTGTGTATGTACGCAGTACAGAAGAAGGATCTCTACGGGTGTGTGCAGGGGCACAGACGATGAAGTGCGTGGCTATGCAGGACAGATAAAGAAAAATGGCGTACCTGTCTTAAGGCATTTATTGACTTTCCTTGCTGATAACATCTGACAGATGGCATCAGTTTAGGGGGAGCATATGTTCTCAATGCATTATTGGCATTATGGTCCTTGGTGATGATGCTTATGATTCATCTTGCTATGATATGGTTATAAGTTGTTCAGATGATTCTTGGGGTTACATAGTTGATACTTAGATCAGATTTATGGTTGATTCTCTAATGGTGCTTACATGGTGATCTTCGTAAGGATAAGAAGAAGTACATTGCCTGAATTCTCTTGATGATGAATCTCTCATATGATGTTGTCGCCATATGCATAAATATCATATATTGCAGGCTGTTCTTGGCACAAATGGATGAGGATTGTCGGTTGATACAAGGATGATTATTCAAAGTTGCATTGTTGGATACATGATGATGATGAGTTCTTACCTATATGATGATAGGTTGTTTCGTGCATATGTTGATTGATGCAGATCTTCCCTATTGATGATACTTGGTCCATGTAGATCTGGATGGCTATGGTGTTTCTCACATATGATAGAATGATTCTATATTCTATGCAAAAGGATGAGTTGATTAGGACATACATTGATGATTCATGCAAGCTACTGGTCTAGTTGTTGTTGACAGATACTATGAAGAAGATCATACAGTGCTGTTGCTGATATTTATCTTAGGTGATTGGTCTTTTCTCATGATGTAATAGTATGTCTCTATTGTAGTCATCTCTTCAGGTCATGTAACGACCTATGTTGGTTTCCCCACTATGTCTGGGATGAATGATGTTATCATATTTAAACTTTTGGTGTATCACCATTATGATGAGTGATGGATGTATGCATTGAGTATTTTGGTGATAGGAAGGTCATTTATGATATATAGAGTCATGTTCTTCTTGTAGAACATCTTTTGCAGACCTCTATTACAGTCAGGGGGAGCTTGAGCGTGAACAACACTATATAGCAGAGCAGACATCTCAGCTTGTTCTCAGAAAGAGCATTATCAGATTGGAGCACCATGGCATATACAAAGGAGGAGTTCATTCAAGAGACTTCAGCAGATCTGGTTTATAGTCAAGGAGAGCATGTTCTTAGGGGGAGCATAACCCTTTTCCCTTGATGTCAAAGGGGGAGAGTGATTCAGTGTTGTTGCCATCAAGTCCAAAGGGGGAGATTGTTGGCATTATGATGCATGTGTTGTACTTGATGGAAATCCTCTCATAGAATATCATCTCACTTGTATACATTCAGATGAATCTACAGAAGAAATATCAGATGTGACAGAGTGCATGGATTACCGGACAACAAAAAGGGATCAGATGACAATTCACAAGTAAGCTTTGCCATCAAGTCCAAAGGGGGAGATTGTTGGCATTATGGCGAAAGTGTTGTCCTTGATGGCAACCCATTCAGGTGATGGATCACTGTACAACAGGACAGTAGCAGAGATTGATGATCAGCTCTCAAATATTGAAGAAAATAAGGAGTACACAGGCACACCGTACAAAAGGTGTGGACACGCAGGCATGTCTTATATAAAGTGCGTACATACCCGCAGGTTACCCATTCATGGGGTGCGTACCCCCAGTGCACACACTTCAAGGCAGTAAAGCACGCACACATGGGGTTTCTCATGGTATTTAGCTGACGGTATTGGGTTATTATGGTTTTGGCCCAGGGTATTGTTTTATTTTATTATTATTATTGAGCCCCATGATCCATGATTTGAGGAAGAGCTTGCCTATATAAAGCAAAGGAGATAATTTGGCTTATGTATGCTTTTGGGTTGAATATCTTAAGAAGCTAGATCTAAAATTCTAGTGATGGGTTATGAGAGATAGTTAGATCTAAATCAAGGAGAAACATCAGAACTACAAGTCGGATCTACTAATGGGTTGATATCTCCTCGGCGCATGTTCAGATATGTAGATCTGACAGTCTGGGTTATTCTTGAAGTCTTGAAATTATCTATACCCGGAGGTACGCAGGTCCAGTGAAAGAAAAGTGCGGAGATACGCAGGCACAGAAGCGTCGCAACTGCGCAGATACGCAGGACCAGAAGCACTGCAGATTCGGAGGGGCGTAGGCATTTCATTAAACACAGAGAGCACGTACGCAGGAAGTCTATGAGGCACAGTGCACACGTACGTAGGAAAGAAGTTGGAAACAGTGCGTACTTATACACAGCTATTATATGGGTGAAGCTGCGTACTTCTCATGAAATCTACTTAGCTATCCATGTTTATCATTGCTGTGTTCTGGGTTTTGAAGTGATGTTTGGTTTCTGATATTATGTTCTGATGACAGCAGTGATTGTTAAATAATTATGATTAGCTTCAGTATTATGGATCAGGTTCATATGACCTGGTGGACTAGATCTGGTTGATAACTCTCATGGTATATGCATTGATATAGTGATTGGGTGATTCAAAAAGTTGTTTGATTATGAGCTTCAATGTTGTTGTTGGGTCCAGTATGAAAATTGGATGAAACATGGCCTTTCAGATTATGTGTTGTGCTTCAGTGTATCCAGTATGAAAATTGATGAAACGTGGTACTGAGGAGAGAAGATGTAGGTCGGCGCTACGTACTAGTACTTAAGATAGTCAAAAGCAAAAAGGGATCTTGGAGATTGTACATGTAGCAGCCTGCTACTAGTAAAGGATCGGCTAGTACAAGAGAAAGGGGTTGTAGCTCCCGTACTATATAGACTCACAATACAAATATGGTAAAGGATTTTCTTATTAAGAAGAAGATTGAGATGACTTGCAGCAGGTGGTTTTCTCCTGCATTGGGTTTCCACCTTATATCATGGTGTTCATGTGTGTGCCTTATGTGTGATGATCTATTCTATGTTATTGCATCAGTTAACTGATAATATGGTTGATAATGTTCTAATGCACTCATTGAAGATCAATTAACTTAATCATAAGAAGTTGTTGAAGTAGCATATATGAATCTGATTATGGAAATGGAAAAAGTTTTACTAATGTGATAATATTGATTCACCCCCCCCTCTCAGTATTATTTTCAACACACACAATCCTGTAAATGGTGATACCAGATATCTATATGCTTGGACTGATCGTGAAATATAATATTCTCAAAGAGCTTGATGCAAATATGATTATCACAGTAGATCACAACATCATCTGACAAAATAATCCCACAAGTACCATTCTCAACTGGATCCCCTCACATGTTTCTCGACTTGCAGTCATATATTTTCTTTTGCAAATTTGAGCACCAAAGATCCTTGATTCTTGTTGTAAGAAGAAAAAATTACAGAACTGACATTGAAAATTCCTCCTGATGTACTCTTTAGGGCTTTTGTACTTCCTACCTAATCTGTATCTATGAAGCCACATATATTCACTCCCTATCTCTACCTATATCGTAGTCCAAACTAGGTAATTCCCCTGAGATGCCATAAAAAATGCTTAGCTACCTTCCAAAATAATTTAGTTACCCTAAGAATAACTTGGCTCAGTCGGTTGATTGCATAGCACATTTTTGGTCGTGTGTTCACAAGACACATCATTGAACCCACTAATTGCTGATAAATGGTAGCATCCACTTCTTCACCTGGAGTGGCATCCTCTTTCCTCTAGTTGGGCACTAGAGGTGTCTCCATGGGTTTTCAACTCTTCATGCAAAATATTTGTAGTATATCCTTTTCATACTTTCCTTGAGACATAAATAGCCCCCCCATCACCTTGCCATAATTCCAACCCAACGAACTAGTGCATGAGACCCATTTCCTTCATTTCAAATTCCCTTGCAAGGTATTCACTGCAAGATCTAATCAGGGGCTCATCACCAATTAAAATCAAATCATCAACATATAAGACAATAATAAGTAATTTACCTTCTACCAATATGGGATAGATGTTTGAATCCGCTTCACTTATGGTGAAGCCCAAACCAGTGAGATAACTTTTGATCCTAGTGTACCAAGCATGGGATTGTTTTTTGAGAATGTACAATGCTTGCTTGAGCCTACACACATGATACTCCTGATCGAATGACTCAAAACCTTATGGTTTCTTGATGTACACCTCCTCCTTAATAACGCCATTGAGAAATTTTGTTTCTACATCCATCTAGTGGATCTTCCACCCCATTTGTACAACCTATGAAAGAATTAATCCAATGTATGAGTAGCTTGCTACAGGAGAAAAAGTCTCATCATTGTAAATTCCCTCAACTTTAGAGTATCACTTTACCACAAATATGGCCTTATAATTCTTTATGATTCAATATGTTGAATGCTTTACCTTGAAGATCCATCTCGAGCCCACAACTAATTTATATGATACTCTTGGGACCACTTCTCAAACATTATTCTTTATTATCGATTCGTGTTCCTCAACCATTACATCACCCATATAGGTTGCTCTATTTCTTCCTCGAAAGAGGATGGCTTAGTCTCTACAATCTCAGTCATTAGAGGCATGTAGCCAGTGTACCAATCAGGTGACCTCCTCTGCCTACACAAATTTGAATGAGCTCATACATTCTCCCTCAAATTTTCCATAGGTCTATCAGCTTCCATGCTCCTTTTTTTGCCTTCTATGGATGGTTCTTCTTTAATGGCTGTCTCCACTCCCTTCCCCTCAATTTGTGGTTGGTCCACAACTTCTTAAGGCTTCTCCCTTTGTTATAGACATTTTTGGGCACTGAAACCCCAATCATACATGTCCATAAACCAAGGGCTTCTAAGTCCCTAAAAGTGTTACTTCACACCGCAAAGGAACAAGGTCAGCTGATTACATCATCTCCCAGAAGTTCTCCATGGAAAACTGCTCAGAACTGGCCAAAACTGGACCATACAGACTGCCCAGTACAGAGGGTGTGATGCATCTCACCTACTCAGTGTAAAAAGTGCAATGCATACTGGAAAGCCCTTCTGTAGGGTGCGATGGGTGAGAGTAGACAAATGGCAGAGACAGTTTGCAAGGAGGATGATCATGGAATCTTCCAAAAAATTCTCCTGTGACACTTGCCTCTCTGAATTCGCCCAAGGATGAGTAAGAGATCATCAATCTCCAAGTGGAATCAAGAACTATCAGAGAGAGGACACTAATCAAAATCCCTGAAGCTGACTCACCCCCCTGCAATCATCTATATATGGATCCCTCATCCCAGAGATCCAGAGGCTGGAATCTTGTATCTTGTGAGGAAGTGTTGTTAGTTTCCTGGTGCAATATCATAGTGTTGGGTGATCTAAGATATTCATGAGGTGAAGAAGGGCTTTCATGCTGGGAGGATAACGTTGGGTCTGAACAATGGGTTGTAATCCTCTTTGCTATTCTTGATATTAATAAAGCGATTCAATTTTTCCTCCACATTCTTGTATGTTTGATGCTCTATGCATTTGTGTGGTCAATATATATCTGGTCCTATATTGTTTATGACAACAGATCTCTATTCTTCGATAGTATTATTTTACTTTGATTCCACAGGTGCTCTTTGAAGTTGGGTAAAGGAAGAAGGAGAAGCAAAGATCTATCATAAGGGAGATGAACCAAGCAAAGAACCAAGCGCAAGACTGAGGTTGGTGTCCTTTGTTCCCCTCTTATCTACTTATCATAAAGGAAAGAGAAAGTAGTTTTGGTTTGTTTCTTTCTAAGATATCTACCCGTATTAGTGGGACTATAGCTCCGAGTGGACACTAGATTTCCTGATAACAAAATGGCGACCATACTGGGGAGCGAATAACTTGTTTTCTTGTCTATATTTGTTTGTTTTATAAACTTACAGATGGAGCCTGAAGTCGATCCAGCTAGCCTTCGAACTGCATTTGCTATGCAAGTGAAAAATAGATCAATGCTGCTTCAGTCTATCTCTGGGTTTCTTTTATAAACTGAACAATCAATTTTCAAACATCCTGATTACCCTAGTGGTGGCTCTAGTAACCTCATTAGATCAACCCCTATGATTTATATTTATTGAACATCACTTGCTCGGCCTAAATCCCTGAACTGAGCTGCAAACTATGACCAAGAACCAAGTTGAAGTCTCGTCCCTGGACCATTTCACCTTCTCCTCTTGGGAATTCGGATGCATCGCACCTCCCATGTGTAGTAGGTGCACTGCGTTGCACTTTCCCTGTGTTACAGGTGCGCTGATCAGACAAGACCTCTTCTGCTTCTAGATTTTGGTTTTTTTTTCACTCTCTTCAGCTTTATTCAGGAGTTTTGCTGTCTGTGATCAGTACACCTCTATGGAAACCCCCTTCCTTTCCATCATTCCAACTCCATTATGCAAATAAATGTGAATGTTTTTGTGTATTGTGTGCCATCTACAGTTCTCTTTTACAAAGAAGTACCATAATAAAACTATCGTCTTTTGATTTGGAAGTGTCGCAAGTGTCATTTTCAGTTAAAGAAAAGAATCCTATTGTTCTTGATGGTCGATTATACTGTTACTCTTGTATTTGATTTGAATTAGTAGTTTTTCAAGTGCCGAAAACAATTTTTAATTTGAAATCGCAAAGTGTCGTCATTATCTTCCTTTCGTTTTGAAGAGAAATTTGTTAGTATTGATGCTTTGAAAAGATAATTTAGATTTGCACTCAACATTATTTTTGTGATTCACACATTAAGAAAGTGGAAAACAAATACATGCATGTGCATTTTCATTTACACTGCTTGTTGGTTTGATTTAGGACAGTGCATCTAGTGTGTGCTTTGTGCTCTATGTTGAAAGAATCTCATTTCTCTTTCCTTAGTAGCTAGGATTTTCATTGCAGAAAGAAGATTAAATGATTGTTTATCATCTTAGATTGGATTTTAGGAATTATATATCTACATCATGCAGTGAACCTGAAAGGAAAATTTCTTAAGCAAGATCAACTGTAAAATAAATTCAATGAACATAAAAACGCTTTGGAACCTAACGCACAACATTTAGGAGTCTAGGATAGAGATGTATTCCGGCGTCATAAATCTTGGTAATTATCACTTTCATTTCTAGCTAGGTGATTCCTCCTCTTTGAGATGAAGAGTGCCAGTATAGACTTGTGCTCCCACGTACCATTGAGTATATATTAGGAGACCACAATAGGCTATATCCTTTATCCTTAGGAAGCTGTGTCTGCTTCCCTATCGATCGCAATGCATTGAACACAGCATTCGGGAAGATTGACTTCCGTACCATAAAAAGTATTCTACACTTTTGCGATTGGTTTGGTAATCCCTCTATCTATATTTCCAGAGTAGTATCTTTTGTTCCTTTTTAGACTCCTTAAAGGAAAAGGTCCATCTAAGCACTTGTCACTTCGAGCTCATTAAAAATTGAAGGTGACTAGAGTCATCTTTTGTTTTTTATCGACTCTTAAAAATTGAAAAACAAGTTGTGTCAAAGCATCTAAAATTTATTTTAATCGGAAAAATATCACTATTACCGCATTGGTCTTTAGGTTGAGGAAAATGGAGTCTACCAACCAAGGATTTCCCCTTGGAGTAAATCCTAGTCCTTTCTCCTCTTGGGGAGATGTTGGTGCACCTCATATGGCCACATTGTCACTTCCAGGGTTGACGATTGGCTTGCCCATATGGCTCTTCTCTATCTCTACAATCAAGTCAGCAACTAGATGATACTAGATTTACCCCCCAACCTTCTACTTTGTCTGTTTCTCTCTCTCCTCCTTCCTCTTCTCTTGATGAAGCTGTTAAGGCTGAAAATCAAGTAACTAAGAAGGAGAAGAAAGGGAAGGAGAAGAAGGAAAAGAAGAAGAAGGAACCAAAGGAAAAAAGGGGCAATCGTGCATCATCTAGCGAAAATACACACATTACACCGTCCAAGCCTAAATCTCCATTTGTCATTTGCAAAGGAGACAACTATCATCGAGATTGTCCTTGCATCCCTCGAATCTTAAGGGACTGGTCTCCTCGTTTGCACAATTTGGTGTCATCGACCTCTGATGATCATGTTGAAAGTACATTGTCAACTAGTGAAAGAGAAGTACCTGGATAGAAAAGGAAATGTAAATTTCCTTGTAAGCTGTGTGAAGGTGATTACGTCGTCCATCGTTGTCCCTTCCTAGACGAATCTAAAATAGTTTTGGATAACCGTCCTGCTTCACTACTACGGCTTCCTCCTCGATACAAGAAACTCTTGCCGAGTCCATCACTATTTGAGAATCCGACTGACACGCCATTGTGGTCGGTAGAAGCATCTATCATTGAAGATAAACCCTCTGAATCCACACCAGAAAAAAAGTCAAAAGGTCGAGGTGGCAGTTGACCTGGTCTTGCCTTCAGAAGGTCCATCTTCAGATGATATAGTCACTGAAGAGAATGAGAACAACACTGTTCAAATTCTTTTCATAAACACAGACTTTGAGGAAGAAGGGGGAAATCTACCTGTTCCTTTACTGCAGGAAGGAAGTTCGTCAGAGTCATATCCAGTCGTCTATTCGGTCCCATCTCCAAGCAACCTAGTAGTTTCGTTCAATTGTAATCTACTAGGTAGACCTCGTCTACCATCTAATGTATCATTCTGAATCATTGTACAAGCTTACAGAATGGTCATGGTCGGTACTATCATAGATGAAGGGGCTTTTGTGAGTATCCTTTCCTCGACTGCTTGGAAAGCGCTTGGTTTACCATCGCTTATGCCTGAGATGAGAAATCTAGCAGGATTTGACAAAGGAACCAGTTGACCATTAGGGATCCTTCCCAATGTGCCTATAATGTTGAGAAGGAAAACTGTTTATATGAACGTAATGGTAGTCCAAGGACCTCTAGACTATAATATATTCCTTGGGCACGACTATATTTATAGCATGGGAGCCATTGTCTACTCACTCTTTAGAGTAATGTGTTTTCCGCATGAAGGCCAAGTGGTCCAGCTCGTAGACTAGCTTTCGTTCCCTGACTCACACATAGCTAATAGTCAAATGCCATCCCTAAATGGTCTTTTCATGCAAGGAATGTCTCATCAATCTCCAGTCTGTCCACTTGAAGAACGTGAGTAATTTAGGGGACATGACTGAAACCCAAGGGGCATGCACCTTAGCCTACTACAGCAGGAAAACTCTAGGTATAGGGTAGGTTTCTGTGAAGGATATATGACCAGTACGACACCCTTCCATATAGGAAGATGGGATTAGACTGGAATAAGATACCTCCATTAGAAGGTATGCCTTTCCGGATAGAACAAATATTTTTTCTAAAAATTGAAGGGTAACCTCAAAACTCTACTTCCCTATGCCTGGGGGCATGCAAACCTTTTGTGTGCAAGTGAAGAGCAACCTCTATAGTTCTGTTGGCTTCAACTGCTTAAGTTGGGTGAGTGGTTGAATTGACCGTTCACCTTCACGGGGGCCAAATGGCACCGTCAAAGTAAAGGAAAATTTTCCTACCTGACCTTAGTAGTTAAGAAACCACTAGGACAGTAGTTGGTCATTCCTAGCTTGCATGCGAAAGGATACGAAGCAAAGCTTCGAAAGGTGAAAGCTCCAGAAAAATGGAATCTATCGATGAGATGTCCTTATTATATGATTGGCATGAGCAGTTTTTATGTGAAGTTCAAGCTCGTTAAAAATTAAACCTAAGCAATGAGCAAACGTTTCTCCCAGAGTTTAAGCTCATTAAAAAATGAACAAATCTCTGGTAAATAGCCATTGTGAATGCATTATAATCACCTTTTGAGCCTTGGTCATGTTCTCATCATCACCTCCACTCTGTTTTAGCTGATCATATGCCTCTATTTGATTTTTTACCCATTTTGAGGAACATCTGCAATGAGTGATATTGTTAGCCATCCTTGTGACATCACCATGATTGGAAATTCCAAACCTTACCGGGAATCAGCTGCTACCCGAAATTACCACTCGTTCCTCAAAAAATGAGTCTCCTATAAGCTCTTTTCATCTAACTCGTAAAATATGAATAGATTGCTGAGCGATTGGCCTCTCCAGCTCGTTAAAACTACCGGAAGTGTTATCCCTCATCTATATTTTAATATTTTTGGACTTGAGGGATTGTTACACAAAAAGATCGAGCGCTTGTCTTGTTTGGCTCGTTAAAACTATCGAAAATTCATCCCTTTCGTATTATTTTATACTTTTTCGGACTTAAGGGATTATATGATGAAAAATCATTATTGGAGTTTCCTTTCTGTCCCTTTTCAGACTCTCTAAAATTGAAAAAGGACCAAGTTATCATTGTCATTAAACTCGTTAAAATCAATAGCGACAAACTTGTCTATATAGAGGAAAACGAGTTTCACTGTCGCTAGGCTCATTAAAACATAGCGACAGGTTCGCCCGAAGGGCGAATTATAGAACCAACATATGTTATCCTCCTCAAGCTTGATAAAAATAAAGAGGTACTGGTCAGCAATGACTAGGAGAAATTGGGAAGAAAACTTGAAGAAACTTTATTGGTAGCAAATCGCTCTTGAACATGACACTTTCACTCCATGCCCGAGACGGGTTGGGTTATTCCCTTCACCGGTCATATCACCATTGGTCGATCATACCATCCATCTTTGGGTTTAACGCTACCAATCCATTTCATTGTCACTGGTATGTTCAAGATAAGTCGCTCAGAGAATTCGCCTGTGTCTCATCCGCTGAAATACATTCACGCTCCATCCTTTCATGACCGCCACCCTAAACCCTGTATCATCAGATCATTTTCACCTCCAAAATAATTTGCTCCATTTCGTGTCATAGATATGGGATTCATTAAGGCCCTCCTATGATGGGTCGCTTCTTTTCGACATCAGCTCATTATCCAAGAAGTCAACCTAGGAACAACCCTTTCAGTAATTTGAAGCTTGCATGCCTCAATGGCAAGTTTCTCACTTCTGGCGACAGGTTTGCATCAATGGCCTTCGACCATAATATTTTACGTGGTGTTCGATGCCAAGTACCTTTTTCACACCACGTGAATTGTACTATCATACCTTGAGGGTCATCATCATTATCGATGATTCCTCTCGCGCCTCTTAATAGCTTACATCATTGGATGGTAATCAGGCGATGTATTTCCATGTTGGACTCCAGAACATCTTTCACATGGATCGACTTGTACTCCGAGCGAAGATTGAACGAGTTTGAAGACCCTAGATCTAGTTTCATCCATCCAGGCTGCGATATAATTAGGAATATAAATACATGAAATGTACATGATTGCTGAACAGATGATCATCCGAATCAAAGGATGATGACTCCGTCCGAATCATCAATCTGCTACACAGACGGTTGTTTGTCCTATGTACATGAAAATGAGTTTATAAAGTTGAGCATGGGAATGCTCACCTCAGCTAGATCATGAAAAATATTATGAAGATAATGTATTGTATTATATCTTATTACAAGTCGCCTTCCAACTCGAAAAAGCTTTGGATCCTCATGATAAAGCATTTCACCCGACATCAAAAGATTAATGACCTCATGCTTTAGGAGGCAACTATTATAGACATTTTTGGGCACTGCAACCCCAATAATACATGTCCATAAACCAAAGGCTTCTAAGTCCCTAAAAGTGTTGCTTCACACCCTAAAGGAACAAGGTCAGCTGATTACATCATCTCCCAGAAGTTCTCCAATGAAAACTGCTCAGAACTGGTCAAAACTGGACCATACAGACTACCCAGTGCAGAGGGTGTGATGCATCTCACCTCCTCAGTGTAAAAAGTGTGATGCATACTCGAAAGCCCTTCTGTAGGGTGCGATGGGCGAGAGTAGACAAATGGCAGAGACAATTTGCAAGGTGGATGATCATGGAATCTTCCATAGACTTCTCTTGTGACACTTGCCTCTCTGAATTTTCCCAGGGATGAGTAAGAGATCATCAATCTCCAAGTGGAATCAAGAACTATCAGAGAGAGGAAGCTAATCAAAATCCCAGAAGCTAACTCACCCCCTATAATCATCTATATATGGATCCCTCATCCGAGAGATCCAGAGGCTGGAATCTTGTATCTCATAAGGAAGTGTTGTTGGTTTCTTGGTGCAATATCATAGTGTTGGGGGATCTAAGATTTTCATGAGGTGAAGAAGGGCTTTCATGCTGGGAGGATGATGCTGGGTCAGAATAATAGGCTATAATCCTCTTTTCTATTCTTGATATTAATATATATCTGGTCCTATATTGTTTATGACAACAGATCTCTATTCTTCGATAATATTATGCTGCTTTGATTCCACAGGTGCTTTTTGAAGCTGGGTAAACGAAGAAGGAGCAGCAAAGATCTGTCAGAAGGGAGAGGAACCAAGCAAAGAACCAAGTGCAAGACTGACGTTGGTGTCCTTTGTTCCCCTCTTATCTACTTCTCATAAAGGAAAGCGAAAGTAGTTTTGGTTTGTTTGTTTCTAAGATAGCTACTCGTCTTAGTGGGACTAGCAGCTCCGAGTAGACACTAGATTTCCCGATAACACCTTTGGAGCTAAAATCTTATCTTCTGGTGGGATTTGAAGCTCTCTCTCAAGAGAACACTTCATTGTTTTCTCCTCATCAAAATTTACATCCCTTCGCACAAATTTCATTATGAGGGAAGGTAAGTACACAAGCTAGTTGTGAGGAGATTTTGTGTAACCCACAAATACCCCCAACTCTGTTGTCAACTCAAGATTCTTCCTTGATTATTTGGAAACATGGCAGTAAACAGAGGCTCCAAAAAACCTAAAGTGTGATATATTCAACTTTCTCCCGGAGAAAGCATCCTCTAGTGTAATAAGACTGAGAATCGAATGAGAACTGTAGTTATGCAATTAGACTACTATGTTGCATGCCTCTAGCGACAAAAGTAGTGGTAAGCCTTGGTCATGTGACATAGCCCTTGCTGCTCCCATAATTCTATGGTTCTTTCTCTCAGACTCCCCATTCTGTTGTGGGTTGTGGGGTGCTATCATCTCTCTTCAAATGCCTTCATTCAAAAAAACAAAATTGAATTCATTTGAAACATAATCACCTCCATTATCGCTCCTGAGAGCCTTCACCTTCTTTTTGGTTTCTTTTTGAACTAGTTCCTCGAATTCTATGAACTTGGAGAATGTATCTTCCTTATTTTGCATGAAGAATATATAAAACTTCTTTAAGAAGTAATCAATAAAAATTAAAACATATTTGTGTCTGGCAGTGGACGCTACCGAGAAAGGTCCACAAACATTAGAGTGGATCCTTTCTAGGAATGCATGTTCTTTGTTGTCCCGATCAAGGAATGTGGGTTTTGCATACTTCCCCAAGGTACATCCTTTGAATATATCCTATTGCTAAAGTGCTCCTTTAGGGATTCCAGTGGTTATATGCTACATAATCTTCAAGGTGCCATGATGAAAATGGCCAAGAATTTTGTACAAAAGTTCACCGACATAGTGGCTCTTGACTTTCTTTGCCTTAATTCTTAATGAAACACAATATTCCACATTTAGTTTATACAGGTTCTTCACATGAACCCTGATTTGCTTCACCTATCATGTTTCTATGTGTCTCAAGATTTATTTTCCTTTGCTGAAGATCACATCATAACCACGGGTTTTCAAAAATGCAAAAAAGATTATATTTTTCTGTAGGCTTGGAAAGAACATGATATCCTTGAGTCTGAGGGGGGATCCTAACTCCCTATGAAAGATGACTGTACTAATCCCAATCATGCTATAACTTCCATCATCCTCCATCTCAATGTGCATCTGGAGATGTTTCTCCTCCAGGTCACTAAAACAAAACTCTACACCCCATCATGTGGAACGATGAACCTAAGTCCAAGTACCACACACTCCACATCACTATGCTTGACATGCATGTGATAAGGATGGGGTGCATCAACATCGAGCAGTTGGGCTTGTAGTGCAACAAGGCAGTAGAGTAGAATCAGAAAATCATGCGAGTAGTGGAGGAAGCCTACTGAATGGTCCCGAAGTTGGACATTCAGGCAGAAGAATCGGTTGAGGCGCACGTCTGCAAGTTAGCCATAGGGGTGCACGAAACTTGAGAAGAGATGACCAAGATTAAGCTAGACCTGAACCTGCAGATCACAGAATTGTAGTTGAGGTCCCAACCTTCAAACCCACTAGAAGTCAGGAAACAACGTGCCACCTTTGTTGCAAAAACAATAATGGTGGTCTACAGTGTAGTAGCAGATTGCACACAACTTCTCGAACAATCATTCGAGGTCCTGACCACCCTAGAGGAGGACCCGAATGTAGAGTGCCTGGAGACAGAGGTGTACGAGCTACAACAAATATATGATGAGGTCAAAGGGACTGAGCAGATAGTTTCCCTTACAGAGAGGCTCACATGGATGCAGGAGGCAAATGCACTTAAGGAATAGGTGGATGTTGCTTGGCACAAAGAAGCGGTATTCAAAGTGCACCTATAGCCATGGATAGATGAGTCATGTATGATCAGAACCTCCATTGAAGGAAATATTGCAACACTGCAGGCAACTCAATGGAAGGTTCAAGGTGGCAGTTCAACAACAGTCGCCGAGAAGAGAGTGGAAGAAATCCAACAGGCGACCTCTTAGTGTGTTGCCAACACTGCAAATATCCAAATGGAGCTGGGAGGTCTTCACGCTAAGATCTCCGCATCTGCAGAGTGACTCGATGGCAAGTCACAATGTTTGTGTTGGGGGCCTGTTGGGCACGAGATCCTCAAGGATAGTTTTGGGGTTAAAAGCCCATATTTTGGTCAAATTTTGTAATCCAAGTGTAAAGACTCTGCATATTGTGGTTGTAGAGCGCGTAGGTGTTAAAGAGTCATAGGGTTGTCCTCCCTTATTTTGGAATTGCAATGTCAGTTGTAAAATATCTACCCATGGTCCACAGACCATGGGATTGTACAAATAGAGCTAAGCTCTAAGTAGTTTAGAAAGAGACATCGAACATGTAAGAAAGCCATAGCCTAGAGTAGGAAGTCTAAGTCTTGGGTCGTAGCGTAGGTGGAGGCTCTATAGCTGAGTGCGTAAAGGGCTAGAATAGAAGTCTGCAGCTAAGTGTGCAAACCCCTACAGTTGAGTGCGTAGGGCAGGTACAGTTTGTAATCATTCAAAATTATCAATAAAGAGAAGTATTCTATAATTTCCGCATCTTTATTTCCTATCTATGCATATGGTTATGTTGGATATGAATTTCACTTATAATGCTTATATAATGCGGGAATATATGTGAATGTGTTGGTTAAGTGAATGCAAGTAAGAACATATGTTTACGTGAAGCTAACTAAGATCGGTTTATAAGGTAAGTAAGACACTTAGCCTAATTCAAGAGATATCACAGTTCACTACCCTAGCAGCATGAAAGTACCTCAGTCCCAAGTTAGGGTTGTACCAAAGCTGATTGTACCCTTTCGTGAAGGTACTGAAGTGTGGAATAGAGGGCTAAGCAACCTTCGCGAAGGTGGGTATAACCGGAAGAAACCAACGTAAAAACCATCTCAAGGGTGCAGAAACTTGGTTCCAGCATCCCCCCATACTGCTTCAGGTGAGACTTCAGTCTGCGCTTTGCGGGCTGATGCCGAAAGGGCTAGTAGTGTAGTGATTTGTTTGGCTAACTAACGCTGAACCTGGGTTAGGCCCGATCAAGCCAACAAGGGGACTGATCAGGTATGAAAAGGTGGGAATGACACCCCTAGCTAGATGAGTTTGTGGGATGCCATTATATTCTAAGCTCTCAAATAATGGATTCAAGCGTTGTGTCGCATAGGAATGAGATAATCAAGAGGATGATGAGGAGATTCCCCTTGAATTTTGTAAGGAGGGATGGATCATGCTATGGACATGTCAAATGTATCTATAATAGTGGACTCTAAATACATTTTGATGATGTGGTTCATCGTTTGTTGTTTATGGTTGTATTCTTATGGGAAGAATGAATGATGGGTGCAGTATGAGAAAGTAAATGGTGGATTACCAATCTCACTTGGAAATGCATATATGAATTAAATGAATTGAATTTTTAGGTTTGCATACATGGCATCATTACACCAAATAGTGGCTTCGGATATAATGAACGGATGCTCACCTAGGCAACATAGTGGTTGAACAACAAGAATGTCTAAGGAACTAGGTTGTTGCTTTAGAAAGGAGGAATGATTTAGTGGATCATCCCTAGATTGATCTGATGTGAAATGAGACTCTAGAGGCTCTTCTAAATGTGGAAGAATAATGGTACTAGAGTCAAAACTACTAGATGCACTAGGAAGGTTGGGGAGAATTGTTTCTCCTAGACTCTCAAAAATTAATGCCCCCTTACCCAAGTATTGGGTCAAAATGTAATGGCCACAAGATGAATTTGGTTTGAATTCATGGGTTCTAAGTAAGAAGTGATGGGACCAATCATCAACATGGGATATATGGTTCACATAGGCAACATATTTAGTGGGACATAAATGATTAGTAGGTGTGACATCTACCGATGTTATGATGAAATTGCAGTAAAATGAACTAGACAAGAAAGGATAAATTGAATTTTATGAAACCAAACAACAAGGATGAATTGACCTATATTTCATTAAGAATTGATCTATCTTGTAGCATTCATATAACCTAGATACATAAAATCTTGAGGAAGAATGTGATTTAATTTCAGAAATAGAGTATGCAAGAGAGATATGATCTAAAGCCTAGTAATTTGCAAGGAAAATAACCACATATTTTTGGCTTGCTACCATAGACTCATCAATCCCACTTCCCATAAGAGAGGTGGTAATCATGCTTGTAACATAACATTTTTTGCAAGTAACTTCTACAAACCAAATAAGGAAATTCTACTACTAAATATCATGCATAGATAAGATACACAAAGAGATATTGGAGCCTTTAGGTTGGGCCCTAACCAAGGGTGACTCAACCCTATGAAAAAGCATAGATGTGAGACAATCGTAAACTCTTCATTGACATAAAATAAATTTCAAGTACATCATGCAAAGGAAAATAGAAATTATAGTCTCAAGATCTTAGCTCTTAGTAGCTCTTCCTTGCTTCAAAAATTTAAATCCTAGTGAGCCCTTAGGCTTGTATATTTATACAAAGATTACTAAGTAGGATTGCTTCCCTCTAAAATATTCAAAAAAGTGGATCTAGATACCTTAGATCCTCAGAATTACTTGAGTTCATTTGTTTCCAGTAGAGCTCGAGTTGTTGATAAGTGATTTTAGGGATCAAGTTGAGTTGAAGGAGAGTAAATGTAGGGGACAAGCATCCTACATATCCTCTAGATGCCTCCAATGTGCCTCTGTATAGTAAATACACTAAAAATTTCTCTTTTTCCTACACATTAGGCCTCAAAGTATGAAAAAAATTCCTTTAATCTTCCTACTAAGTACATTATAGCCAAAAACATCTTAATTAATGTGAGAAAAAATAATTTATAGGCTAGAGGATTAAAAAATGGGCATTATAAAATACTTATTGATGGGGCCCATCATAACCCCCTTATTGAAAATTTTTCTCATCCTATGAGAAACTTAATCAATAATTTATTGCTCATGTATGGCCTTGATGACCTATTTGACATAAAAGCTTGAAGAAGAATGTGGTTTAATTACAAAAATAGAGTATGCAAGAGAGAAATGATCTAAAGCCTAGTAATCTGCAAAGGAAAATAACCACATATTTTTGGCTTGCTACCGTAGACTCATTAACCCCACTTCCCAAAAGAGACGTTGTAATTAGGCTTGTAACAACATGTTTTTTTGCAAGTAACTTCTACTAAACCAAAGAAGGAAATGCTACTAGTAAATATTATGCATACGTAAGATACACAAAGAGATATTGGAGCCTTTGGGTTGGGCCCTAACCTAGGGTGACACAACCCTCTGAAAAAACTTATATGTGAGTGTTGTACTATCAAACAACCCCCCCATTTATGAATAATAATAAATAAGGTTAAAGATATAAATGGGGAACCCTTTTAAATTTTTATTCTTAGGATAATAAAACCTAACTCGAAGAAATTGCCTTAAGAAATCTCGCAAAAACAACCGAAGGATGTCATCCTCATCGCAAATAGCAAATTGCGCTTTTCCATGAGATGATCATAAAACACCTTTAAAAAATTACGATGCGCATTCAAACCTCCCGCCGTGATATCCCAATCAAAAGCACCTTGTTATTTTGTAAATCGCACTTCGCAAAAATCGCAAGTAATTAAGCTATGCCACTACAATATCCATTAACGATTTGTGAAATCCGATATTGTGACAATCACAATTGCATTTCACCTTATTGAGCAGGAAACATTATATTGCATCCTTTTAAAGATTGCAATGTATGAATAAGAGCGGTAAGCCTATGACATAATTGTGTTTTAATATAGAAACGAACGGATTGATAGGTTAATAAATGTTTAGCGGCCCAAGGAGAGGTAATGATTTTCCAAGTTATGCATAGTTAACATTGAGTATCTCTTTTAAACCTTTCTCATGATCCAATGTCATTTGAGAAAATATTTTAGTCGTAATTTCCCGACACCGTCTGCACTGATATATCTTTTCCATTTCAGGAAAGCTACAAAAGACATGTCATTGACGAAGGTGTTGCTGAAAGAAAAAAAGCAGAGCATCATTGAATCTGAGTTTAGAGAGATATCTCTTATATTCTCTGATACAGTTTGCAGTGCTGACAAAGGAGCAACGACTTGGGAGGTCATATACAATAGGATTGAGGATGAGCATCCCAAAATTACTATCACAAGAGCAACAACTGACTCAAAAAGACCTTTAAGACTTCAATTCGAGGATGTCGTCTGTTATTTCATTCATAGGATAGGAGCAAGGGCTAAAATACTCCTAAACAATGATATCATCAGGTGGGTGGTTGAAAACCTCACCATTGAAGATAGGCAATTCAAGAATTCAAGAATGGAACTCGTGCGGTCATTCAGAGTAGAGGACCTCAAGAAAATGTACCATATACCTGACCCTTAGGATATATATGATAAGATAAACATGACCAACTTTGCAAAGAAGAACCTAGACCCCTTCAAGCTGATCCAGGGTTGAAGAGTATTGGAGAACAAATTTAAATTTAACAAATCGGGTATGTATGCTATAGTCACTGTGGAAAACCCCTACAACTATGAAGCTACTATATTATGTAGATTGTATGGGTTACCCAATAATTATAAGTTTTCCATACAATGGATTCCTCTGATTGATTCTTGTGTTAATTCCCACATAATGAATTGGGCCACCATCCTATCTGATAACCTAGGCACCATCATTACCGAATATCGACAGAAGAGATCCTCCTCTCTAGAGAAGCTTCCTCCTTTCTATTTTAGTGCCTACACTATGGATGCCCTCTGTTTCTGCAGTAAATTTATGACCATGGGTTGGAAATGGACCTTACAGGGCCCCTACCCTATCCATCTCAATCATAAGAAAATATGGGAATCCCATTATATACCCCATTTCTATAAAAAATTCATGTTGATATTTTCCTCCTACATCAAATAATTTTCAGTAATAAATCCCCCCAGATTTTCCCAAGAAGCCGCTACAGACCTTCTAGCTATCAGAAAATATTTTATTGAAGAATAGTTCTCCTATATTATGGTTTTTGGTAAAACAACTGACCCACATGTCGTTCCTTTGTATGTTTTTGATGAATTGTTGACAAGGAAAATTGCCCACTAGACTGTGGAAAAAGGCCTAACTAAAATTTTCAAATAAAGCAAGAAGTTATTATGGCTCTCTTTTCCTGACAGGTGTGGTTCTTTTTCTTTACCAAATTTTAATCATGCGATTAAGGAGTCAATGAGCATGGAAGCCCTCAGGCTTCATACTTTGCCAAAAAGGAAATTTGATCCAGACCAGCTAGCACATAACATCACTATTACGGTAAAGCTCAATCCATACAACCATGAGGATAATGATTTTGGAGACTTGCTACAGTTGGTTGAATCCTTCAAAAAAGTGTTTGAATGGGCTAAAGCCAACTTGAGTCCTGAAGATTTTGAAAAATTTCGAGAATTCAAAAATGAAAGGCTCAAAGTAATCCTAATGAACTTGTTGAAGATCGAAAATAAGCCTACGCCCAGTGTGATTGTTAACAGTGACGAACCTCGTTCTCACATAGAATCTCTAGTGAATACTAAGAAAGCACCAGGTATAGGTAAGGCCCAAGACACAGATAATACAACAGACTCCAGTAGGGAGTTAGCCGAGAAACAGGTTATGAGCACCCCACCTAAAGAAATCAATTCAGAGGTTAAAAGCAAAAGTTTGGAGTAGAAGTGGGATTGATTTAATCAAAAAGTACAAGACACTCCCAAAATGACAGATACCCAAGAAAAATAGAGCGTCAAAATCCTTTGCATATTCAGGAGAATACAGATTCCAACTCTATGGATGGGCAGCCCAAATCAATGGATGAGCAATCTAAGCCTATGTATGAGTAGGCGACAACATCCCAGCAGATGGAGATTATCCTTGCTCTGCCCACATTAGAGATTGTCTTGAAAGTGAGTAAAATGCCTCCACTTGATGTTTTCTACAACCCACTCCATAAAGTTGTAGTAAGAAGACAGAGGAAAAGGAAAAGGGTATAAATGCCCGAGCTCCCACCTGGAAATGAGCCAATGGACATAGTTTGGAGGGATATTTCTTTCAATCTAACTGAAAACTTAACTAGATTGTCACAGTTCATGGGAGCATATGCAATGACCACCATGGAAAAAGCTATTGAAGTCTCTACTTCGTTGAGAAAAAAGGACGAGAGAATTGAACAGCTCAAGAAGCAGCTCGAAACAGATAAAGCAAGTTTAATAGGAAAGCAGCTGAGCAGCTTGCCCAATTGCAACAGAGCATGGAGGTACTAAAGATAAGCCATGAAGCTGATATATCGGCCAAAAAAATGAAACTCCAAGAATTGCATCAAGCCATGGAAAAATATAAGGAAGTTCTCACTACCGAGGAATTCATTAAAGAGGTGCTAGAACTGAATTCCCTCCTGATGAAGCAGCAAGAGAACTTCTGCCAAAATATGTCACACATTACTCCTTATCGATCACTAGCGACCAGCTAACAGATAAGGTGATCAACCAGAGAACTGATTTACTGATCTAAACACCAGAATCTCAAACTTCATCGAATGGAAAGAAATAGAGGATGGAAGGAAGACCAATCTATCTGAGATTGAGGAGACACACAAAGACATTCTTTTCACAAATGGGGATGCAAGAATCAAGTAAGCTGAGCTAGCAATGGCAAGAGTAGTGAGGGTATCAAATAATATAATCAAGGTGATGAACCACACTCTATTTATCACCAACCTTGTAAAGGAAGGAAATATAAAATAAATGCGTGATTTAGGTGGTTTGCAAAAAAGCTGGAAGAAAAAGGTAGAGACTCACAGGGAAGCAATCACAAAATTCACTGAGATCGACTGGGATTCGTATTGGCAATACCTTGTTAAGCTACACAGTCAAATCATGACCCTTAACTCCTCACTTCATTTGACTTAGTGGATGTTGCTACCTCTCATCGATGTGATTTTTGCAGGACAACTCAGGACACATTTTGGTTCACTTCGTCAACTCAAACAAATGATCGATATATGGACTTGAAGGACAAGATGGCAGACAACCAATCATCATACTAGCCTCTTCTCATCAAGCCATTATTTATTTTTAGAGTTAGTTAACTACTTAGGAGGAAGGTTGTTTGAAACCTCCTCAAATTTTTGTATAATATATTTTTGCACATTAGTTAGCATAGTATTTATACCCTTCTCATGCATTTAGAGAAGGGTCCAAAATTTTATCAAAAGCATTTGCAAATAATTCACTTTTGTAAGTTTTTGAATGCTTTGGTGAAACTTGGAGCATGATCGTTTCTTTTAGATATTAGACTACTTTCCTTGATTGATACACTATTGTGTTCTTGGGAGATAATTTGATTTCAAGAAAGGAGTTTATCCATGTCATTAGTCAAATGAGAAGAACTTTGCACATATGGTACTATTATATTGTATGATTGATTCTATTTCTTTTAAATAGTGACAACACTTTACTTTCATGAATTCTATGTGAGATTATCCTTTCTGTTAAGCATTAATTGCACTATTGTATGATGCCTAGCTGAATTTGTTGATTTTCATATATAACTCATCATATATGAGATATATTTTATAAATTTCTTTGACTAACAATTTAGTCAAATAAATTATCTTTATACGTTATCATATATGTTTTATGTGTGATTGATCTTTATTATCACATGTTAAGTAGATATATTTGTAGATCACATACCACACAAAAATACCTGGGTTTATATTAGAATAAGTCTGTTTAGAGATTTTCATGATAGAATAGGTCATTTAGATTATCATTATTCTATTGCGATCACTTGTGAACCACCCACTCTCATCTTAAAATCCACACTAGGAAACTGGTCCCATTATCCCAAGTCGGAGCCACCACTTTAAACGGAAAACGAGTTTTCTTAAGGTCCGGACCGGGTGGTTATCCCCCATGTTAGGGCAACAGAATTATGTGGCCGGAACACTTTTACACTAGAAGGAGGGCCATCCAACTATGAATGGCATCTAAACCTAGATATCAATTGATAAGAATTCATAAGAGTCGAAACCCCTCCACAACTTCTACACCTTTTAGATATCGTTCAAAATCTCCTGATAAAAAATATGAAGTTATAGAAACATCTCCCTCATCTCCCGAAGTAGTAAGACAACCACCTTCCCCATATTATATTCCCTAGTATACCAAAGTCCACTCTTTGATATAGAAATTGGAACGGATATCCATTTATGCTAAGAAACCAGAGAGGCTCGAAGTTTCTGAAGAAATTGTTACTTCCTTATTACAACAAATTGGTGTGTTAACTAGATTGCAAAGTGAAAGGATTGGAGTAACCCCTTTTGAGTTCCCCATCCCTTCACAATGTAGGAAAGTTACCTCACCAAGATATGAATCAGATACCAGTGAGATCACATGACCTTTCCATCCATTCACTTCCCCATTCACTTATACTCAATCCACAAGTTCTCAACTATCCACTTCTCGAATTAGTATTGCCACTAGTAGTACTAACCCAATAGTAAGTTATTCACCATCTATAACTTCTTCTAGACCAAACTTCCCATATTCTCAGTCTTCAACTCAAGTTATGGCCAATCAACCTGGTCAACCTTGGATAGACCCTAGTGTTGTCCTGGTCGCAAATCCAAATGAACTCCCAACAAACCTAGAAAAATGGCTACCGAAGTACAATCCCGATGATGGTCTTCTGACTGAAGAATTTCTAAATAACTTTATGTTAGCCATGAATCTTAATGGAGGTTTCACATGAAGATGTTGTAACCAGAGTGTTCCCTTATAACTTCCAAGGATTTTTTGGATCTTGGTATTTTTTCCTTCCAACATGCTCAATTAGGGACTAGGACACTTTTCGGGAGGTATTTCTTGCAAAATTTGGTGATGATAGGACCATAGCATCCTTGATCAATCATCTTTCTAACTTAAAATCTAATTCAGATGAAAGGATCAAAGAATTCAACTTCAAATTTAACAAATTGCTAAACAAAACCCCAACCACCTCAAAAACTGTAGTAGATGTATGAATAGAATGGTACATATCCTCTCTTCCTTATAATATTGCGAATTTTGTAGATAGAGACAATAAGGCTACCCTTGTAGAAAACATGAAAGAAACCCTATCTATAGAAACAAGGATTATAGCTTTGGAAACGAGATCACAAATAGATGAGAGGAAGTCAAAGAAAGTAATGTTTAAGGATGATTCTAAAAAGAAATCTTCAAAGGACCCTTTCGATATTGAAGGCCTTCAGAAAGTGTTAAAAACAATGTCTAATGAAATGGTCGAAATAAAGAAATAGGTCGCAGAATCCTTTGCTCCCAAGAAACATTTTCACTCATTTAAAAGGAATCCTTCTTTTGCATCACAACCCCCAATCACCATTTTAGATGTTGAGTCTGATCAAGAAGTAGAAGAAGACTCACGAGCCGAAGAGGAAGCCAAAATGGAAGAAGAAGTTGAATTAAATGAAATGTGGGATTTCATCCTCCCAACTGAAGAAGAGGCCCAAGCTATTATAGTGACTACAAGAAGCAAAAAATCTCCTGACATGTCTATCACAAATCAGAAACAAAAAGCTGCTACTCTTGTAAAGGAGAAAACAGTAAGTAAGAAATCTAAGACTAGTCAAACTGATCCTATTCCTCTAGATCCTCCAAATACCTTCAAAACATTGGTAATCTCAAACACAGTGGAATAAACTATAGTTGAAGACATGAAAAATACTAGAGCAAATATTTGATTGCATGAACTCACTAAACTTAAGCAACAACATAAAATTTTATTGAGAGTTAAAAGGGGTTCTCGTATCCTCTATAGCATTTGCTATAGTTACCCAAGTTGTCTGTGATATGGGAAAACATCCATCATCTTCCAACAAAGTAGATCCTCCAGATTTAGTCCTAATGAGTGATAGATCTATTTTTCATATTCCTCCATTTCTCCTTACTTACGAAATTTTCAACATAAATGTTCATAACTACCTTGTTGATTTAGGAGCCTCTTCAGATATTATGCCAAGAGTTGTGTGCACCAAATTAAATATTACATCTTGAAAAGCTGCAGTACACATAGTTCAATTAGATAGGAAAAAAATAGACGTACTTGAATAAATAACATCAATTTCAATTAGGCTTTTGTCTAATCCAAAAGTTTCCCAAATAATTGATATTTTAGTGGCTAATATCCCTACATTTTATCGTTTAATCTTAAGTAGGGATTGGTATGAAAAGTTGCATGGTTACTTCGCAACTAATTGGTCTCACGTGTGGTTGCCACATAATGGTAAACCAAATAAAATCAGGTAAACTGAGAAAATTTCATGAAATATACAATCACTGACCTTGAGGGAAGTAATGAACCTATTTCCTTCACCAATAACATCATTTGAAATTACTTGGCCAAGTTATTTTTGGAATCCTTTAATGCTCAGAGGTCTCCCTTTCAAGATAATGTTGTAGTGTCTCAAATATAATTTTTTGACAAACAAATCCTTCCAAGTGTGTAAATTTACCAAATAAAATTTCAAATAATTCCTTGTTCCGGACTCTCTATTTTGACAGTTCCAAATCTAAAGATGGTGCACGCGGAGGATGCATTTTGATCAATCTGAAATGAGAGAAAACCATGTTAGCCTACAGACTTGAATTTCAGTGCACCAATAATATCGCTGAATATGAAGCATTGATCCAAGGGTTGTATAAAGCCATTGGGCTTAATGTCAAATATCTGCAAGTCTATGGCAATTCT